>VZTR01006843.1:67128-85152 GCA_013400775.1 Chaetops frenatus | reverse complement strand
ACCAAAGTCAAGGCCCGGCCTGCCCCTTTTCCCACACATGCACCTGAAATGTTTTGAGACAGCAATCCTGCCAGTCCCTCATGGAATTCAGATATTTTGCTGTGCTGGTACTTCTCTTACTCATTTCAGCTTACATTCCACAGAAATTCTTCACCTTGTAACTTAGTCAATGTTCTCATACCAGGAGAGTAAAGATTCAAAACTAATTCCTCAAATGAATTATTTATCAGAAATAAATCGAACACAGAAGGCAAGAAACAATTTCCTATGTGACATAGACAAAATATTATATGTCAATCCAATGTTTTCAGTACAAACATTGAGTGTAATAGGTACACAGATTCTTAAGCCGTTCCTGTAATTATTTGCAATACATGAACTCTCGGTGTATATATATTGGTTTAGCCCCCTCTCTGCCTCAGTCTTTGAGACCATCTGTACAAATGCTCACAGACACACAAGACACTGTGCTCCACATCTTGTGGGTCTGGCCAAATAAAAAGAAGATGCATAAATTAATGACACATATGGAGAATTTTATGAGTTTAGGGATTATATTGAAAGCAAAATAGGAAGCAGCAGCTGGAAATTAACTTCTAGCTTTCTTATTAAAAATCTGGTTAAGCTTGCAATAGTAGAATGTTGCTATTATTTAGTACATTTCCAGATACCAAAATGACCACATCATGATGAAAATAATTAACTTCATCCACATGTTCAGCATCTCTCTGCTTGCCCAGCAGAAATCTTGCTGTTCCATGGCCTGCACACATGAACTAATCACAGAGACGAATCTTACTCAATTTTCTGTTATACCAGCCTAAATGATAAAGTTCTCATGATAAGACATCAGGAAAAGCTGTAACAGTCTAGTAAAAACATGTCAAAGAAATCAATACAAAATTTCCAAGCATAAAGGAAAAAAAATGTTGTCAAAAGCAAAGGCCTGCTTCTCTGGTTATTTTTAAGTAGCGAATCTTGACCCACACTGTATTGCAGTGAGATGTTACCTTTGGGAAAGGAAGGGTTAGATGCACTTCAGATAAGAGCTGAGATACCTGTGGTTTTCCACCTGTATTTCTATTCCCACTTCCCTTTAAATCAAATGAAACTATCAGTGCATAGAGTTAGACGTGCAATACTAAATAATGAATCATGTGACAAACACAGTATAAAGATAGGGAATGCTGAGATTTGGGATTGCACCAGGAACATCATAATGTTTCTGGTGGTGGTCCCTGTCTGACAATATGATGGATACAGAGACAAAGTAAGACTCATCAGACTGACCAAAGGTTAATTACCAGAATAAAACAAAGTGTGATGAAAAAGATTCACAGCTCTGCTTAAATACTCTTTTTTGGGTTTTTTTTCCAGCATTTCAAATCTCCACCGCTGACTTCAGTGTGAAATCCCATGCTGTCTGTAAAAAGAACCCTCTTGTCCTGCTGAAGGACGCTTTGTAGAAAAAGGTATCATGTATGACCAGTTTACTCAGAGCAAGACTGTGGAGAAGGGACAGCATAGCAAGCACTAGTTTAGGTTAAGGGGCCACACCTACCATAAAGGCTGGAAGACTCCTGGGAAAGCCATTGTCATCTGTGCCTTCAAAAATCACTCAGCTGACTGTACTGACTCAGTCTGAGTCTGATGGGGAAGACTTTTATCCAGATAGTCATTGATTTCCAATTAATCAGCACTGAAATCATAGCAATGCCACTCTTTCTAACCCCTGGTGACCTGAGAGGTCCCAAAAATGCAGTTTCCCACAGTTGTGAATTCTTAGGTTTGGAATCTGGCTGTAATTTATAAACAGTTAAAATTAAATGCTCTTTTTTACTATGGTGCAATTATTTCTAACACATGGATAAATTTCCCTGTGTTTATTTAGTGGTTTATTCCAAAATTTCATGTTATCATAAATTAACAGAAATGGTCATGCTACTTATCTACAAAAACTGATTTTTAGTTGACATGCGCACATCCAAAATAAAACTTCATTTCCATTACAAAACTAGTCTGTGTTGCTTCAACAACTGTAGAGAAAAACAAAATTATAACTCAAGAATTTTAAAACAGGTCTTTCAGAATTCCCCTGCTTAGAGGTAAATAACAGTTACCTAAAATTATTATTAGTTATGCACAGTTTGTGTTAGAACATAATTAGAGAACTGTAAAAACAGATCCTGTAATGGAAATGGGGAAGTGTTGTTTCTCTAACAAAGCCAAACTACAGTTCTGACTGGGAAAGAAAGAGTTATTACTGTGGTTGAAATGGAAACAAAAATGAGAAAAGTGTTTGACTAGCTCATGATGATTTTCTTCACATGATTTTCAATTCATTTAATATTTGAATTTTTAGGCACCTAAAGAGTATTCACACTGAAACACTGGTAAATGTGAAGCCGCTTTTATACAAAAATCTACTTACTCACCCTGAAAAATGTCCTGACAGTGTAGATGAAACACATTAACAGAGTCAAAGCTACAGAGAGGACATATCTCAGAGTCTGGTGATCAAGGATCCCTCTTTTAAAGAATAATCTTGCCACACAAATATGAGGGTACTTAAATTTTTTTCACTGATCACATACCACTGATACAGAAATGGTGCCTATCCAGCAATCAAATCTCAACAGTTCACAGAATCTTGGAATGGATGAGGTTGGAAAGAGACTCTGAAGGGCATCTGGTCCAAGCCACCTGCTCAAAAAGGGCCACTTGGCCCAGGACCTTGTCTAGATGGTTTCTAAATATCTCCAATGGGGAGACTTCAAATCATCTCTGAGTAAGCTGTGCCAGCATTTGATCAACCCCACAGTAAAAAAGTAACAGACAGAGCTTTGTTACTTAAGTACCTTTTATAATAACTCCATGCAACAAAGTAGACTGTGCTCTATCTGATGGGAAGCAACTTTGCAGAGAAAGACCTGGGGAAACTTGCAGAGACTTGAATAAAAATAATTATGTTCCTTCTCCTGCAAGGACTCATTTTCACTGCAAAGCAACAGAAAACCTAAATGAGGCATATTTCAGTCAAACCTTTTCATTCTCAAATATTTTTACATTTGGAAGCACTGAAATGTGTACAAAATCTATGAAAATGTTAGTTTAGATGTTTGATTCATTTTTATTTAGTTTTTATGGGCTGTTGACAGGCTTTTGTCAACTCTTATGAAGCAGAGGGAAGTATGACTCTTCTTGTGCTGAAACTGTAAGGATTACAGCAGTCAGAGCAGACAGTAGAAAAACCAACTGGGAATTAGGTGATAAGAAAGAAAAAGCTAAGAATATCAGCTTTGGCTATGTTTAGAATAAAGTTCAGCCATATCTTCCTGTCAAGATTCCTGAAAGTACATCTGTGTTTGCACATGTAAGATATAAGGTTTCTCACACCTCTTCAGTGACAATAAAGACAAGAACTACAGAATAAAAGACAATATGTTGTCTTGACTTTTATCTCCATTTATATCTATTTTTTAAATTTTTTTGCTTTGAGGTTTTATCCACCGTAAGAGAGCTAGTCCTACAGTTAGTTCTACTTGTGAAATTTGCCTTATGTCAGCACTTCTGTTTGAGAACACATTTCAAAACTGCACCCAGCTGGTTTTACTTGGAGGATTTGACTTCCCTCCCACTGGCATATAACCACCAATTCAGATATAATAACTATGCAGCTAGTCTATTTTTTGTACCACTATTAGGTGTCCTTAAGAAGCAATCCAAGCATCCTTGACAGAGGTCACAGTTTAGACACCGGTTTTCAAGGGATCACAGTGTTGGGAAACTTCCTATCTTTTTGGAAACTCTCAGCATTTCCTAAGTATGTTACACTCTGTCTCTGTAGATGCACAGACCTAAACAGTGAGAGGACGACAACCAAATTATGTCACTGTTTCCTGAAGAGGAGGATGTGATCAAAACTGATTTATTTCACTAACTCATGATTGTCTCTGTACTGGACTTGGCCCTGACTTGTTGCCAGACACCCATCGAGTTACTATATCCCTCTCCCTGCTCAACAGGATGGAGGGGAGAAAAAAGGATAAAAAAATCTCAAGGATTGAGATAGAGATATTACTTAATAATTACCATTATGGGCAAGACTTAACTTGGGGAAGACTAATTTAATTTACTGCCAATTAAAAACAGTATAGGATAGGGAAAAGCAAATACAAAACTAAAAACCTTCCCCCTAACCCCCACTTTTTCCCCCGCTCAACTTCACTCCATCATTCCTTAACTCTTCCACACACTACCCAGAGTGGCACAGTGGGATGAGGAAGGGGGGTTGTGGTCCCAGCATCTCCTCTGTGCTGTTCTTTTCTTCTCACATTTTTCCCCTGCTCCAGTGTGAGGTCCTTCCTTCAGTTCTTCTAGTGTGGGTTCCTCATGGGCCACAGATCATGACAGAAAAACCTGTTTCTTTGTGGGTTCCTCTCTGTGTTCCTGCATGCTGTCCTCATGGGGTGCACCATTTTTCAGGGCATATCTACCTGCTGCAGCTTGGGGTTCTCCATGGACTGCAGTGTGGACATCTCCTCCAGCATTATCCTCCAAAGGATGCAGGGTAATCTCTGCTCTGGGGCCTGGAGCACTTCCCTCCTCCTTCTCTGACCTTGGCATCTGCAGAGTTCTTATGCATTTTTCTCACTCCTCTCTCACAGCTGCTGTGCAGGGTTTTTACTCTTTCTTAAGTATGTTCTTGCAGCAGTGCCACCAGCCTCACTGGCAGGCTCAGCCATGTCCTGTGGTGGCTCAGATGGAGTGGGCAGGCACTGGCTGTGCCTCACAGGGACCCTTGTCTTTTCTCACAGTGGCCACCCCTGCAATCCCACAGCTAACCAAACCCTGCCACATACACCAAATGCTCTGTGACAGTCTCTCTGCTGTTACAGGTAGGTTCACTCTTCATGTCACCTCTCTCTGCTATTACAGATAGGTTCAATTTTCATGTCACCTGACTTAAGCCCTCCTTTCTCACCCCATTTTCACAAACTCAGAATGCACACAGAGTAAAAAACATCCTACTGGAAGCTTCTGCACTACAGTGCAGCATATCTAGCATACAAAATAATTTTATTTATACCTTTATTAAATTCTTTTATATTGTTACCTATAATTTCAGGACCTTGTCCAGCAGCTTTTCATGGACTGTTTGCATTATCCATATTTTTGAAGTGTTCTCAGTTTCAGCAATGAAAAATTATATACTTGATATGAGAAGCTTGGCTGGCAGAGGAGAATGAAAATCCATGCCTGTCACAATGTGAGAATTCTGCCTGTTTATCATCCACAGTTTGAATAAGAAGGCAGGTGATGGAAGATTGGCAAGTGACAGAAAGTTATGAAATAAATCAAAATATCTTCATTTTTAAAGACTCAGAACCAAAAGGAAGAGTTTATTTTTCTCTTACATATTATCTGTGGCACTCTAAGAGCAGCAGGGTGAAAAACCCAATGTTATTCTTGAAACAAAAATGTCATGATGACTCCAGCCACAGGGAAGGCCTCAATATAGTTCACACCTTAACATATAAGTGGTATTTTAAGTTACAAACCTGACAGAGCCTCAGCTCTGTTAAGTTCAGTGCCTATAGAGCTAGCTGTTTTAATCTGTTATGTGGGTTCTGTGATTCTAAGCTTTACATTCTTCTTTATTCCAGAAAGCAGACCCTTTATGATCAAAGGCTATCTGAATTTAAATAATGAGAAATATATTTCAACCAAGAATGAGAGAAAATGTTCCCAAGAATATCAGTCCTGTGGCAACAGGCTGGCAAACAAAGGGAGTTTCTGCTGTTGTCCCATTGTGGAAGAGTGGTGCAAGCCCGGCATCAGGTGTCACACAGGCAGAAAATCTCATCACTGTGTAAAAGTTTTATATGAAACTGGGATTCTTTGGATTTGAGTCACACAGCACCACTTGCAAATGTGATACAAATGAAACCCGTGAAATTTATGGTGTTCTGTGGAAAAAACACTACTGCTGTGCCCAGTTGGTGACACAGGGAGAGAAACACTCATGCTCACATCCAGGTGAGCAGCATAGGATACCACTGACCTGCACTGGAACAGGGGTACTGACCCCAATTACATCACATATGCCAAGAGAGGTGTGGTCACAGGGGCCAAAGGGAACGAGTTTTCCCTTTCACACCTCGGTTTACCTCAAAGGCTTTTTCATCTCTGGGACAGTGATGATGTGTTTTAGTCTGGCCTTTCTCCACACTCATGAATACAGTGTTCTGCCAGGTCTGATTTTAAATAAAGAACTGCCACTGTCTCTGAAGGAAGGGAGGATTGCAAGGAAGGCATCTGTGTGCCCAGTTCATACCACTACTTCTGAAAGCACTCCTAGGATATAACGTAATGCTTTTTATTTTTTTCTCCCCTGTATGTTTTATAGTCTTTTAAAAGATTTTCATTGCAATACCAGCATCAGTAATCTGTTAGGTAGGACAATCTAGGAGATAAAATGAAACAGAAGCATTACAAAATAAGTGCTGTCTGGCATTTTGCCCTTTCTAAAATATGGTGTTCCAGAGACACCACCAGCTTGGCTGACAGGTTCAGCTGTGTCCTGAAGTGGGTCTTTTTAGGAGACATCTGCACTTGGCTGTGTCCATCAAGTGGCAGTCCTTGGCCACTCTTTGCACATGTATTTTCCCCACCTGCTACCAAAGCCTTGACACCAACGCCATGCAGGAATGGAAATAGAAGATGGGCATGTGTTATACACTGGGCAAACCAGAAACATTGTAGTGAGAGAGAATCCCAGGATTTTCCTCCATCCTCCCACGGAGCACCTTGAACCTCTTTCTCCCTCTTCTAAACTCACAGATCATGTCCTTCTGTCTACTTTCCTCTCAAACCAAACATCTCACTTACCACCTACCTTTTCTTTTCATTTGATCTACCTCACTTAAGAACATTAAATCAAAATTTCTTGTCAGTGCACTTACCTTTTAGAAACTCTGAAAATTTCAGAATCAGATTATTTTCTAAAAAAGCATGAGTGGTGAAAAATGATTGCATGCACTTACTGAAAAAAGAAACACAGGTGAAGCTTCATTTCTCTTTTAACTTTTCTTCTTTCTAAAAACTTCCTGAATGCATTTGTGTATTTAGGATTGTGAAGACCAAAAATGAATGAATTGCTTTAGGTACCTAAAAATCCAATACTTTTTAAAGTCAAATGATAAAAATCAGATTATAAAATCCTAATTATTTTTTTGTCTTGTTATGAATAAAGATTTCACATAACGACCTCACTCAAAATGTAAGATTTATTTGAGTAGTTTTATTTTGAAGCCTTTGCTTAAAATAATTTCTGAAACTTGTTTTTTCTTCTTTTAGTGTCATTTCACCTTTACAAAAAACTTGGGAAGAGAGTTTCCATGAAGTATAAACTAGTCAGAGAAATGACAGGCACCTGCAGATACAGCCTATCAGCATGTGTGCTGGAAGTGAACACAGAGAAGCAGTAAATCTCACCTACAAAATCATAGTTACAGAACTAAATACTGTTCCTAATTGGTGCAACTAGGTGCTGAAAACATGTTTTTACAGATTCTTTTTCTATTTCAAACACTGGATATTCACTAAAATATGCTAAGCTGAAAAATCAGCGTCCTTAGTTTTCAGCTGAAAATTCCAGTAATAGCCAGGCTAGTATTACCGCTGAACTAGTACCTGATATAAAACCTCTGTATTTATCTTTGTTTAGATTTTCATCATCTCAATGTCATTCCTCTAAATGTATTAAGAAGGAAAGTCTTTTGCATTTCTGAACTTTACTCGCAGTGATAAAATGCTTTTGCAAATACAGCACATTCACCTATAGCTCTGCTTTTCCTTTGGGGCTCTATTCTCACATTCCTGTTCACCTCACTTAACATATATGGCATAACCTTATAAAGATTTTTACAGTTTCCTGATGGGCTTTTTCATCATCCAAGACAGTCTTTACAGGTTGGTTGAAACAGTCCATATTTGGCTTTCTGGTGAAGTTACCACATCATGTTACAGGGAAATCAAGGCAGAGGGTAGCTGTTGGGAGGTCCTCTGCCCAGGAGAGCTGCAAAAGGGATCAGGAATGAGTGACAGCAGGAGCTGAGGAAATGGTAGTTGATGCCATTAGGAGAAACACAGATTAGAAAGAAAAGGTGATGGACATGACCTGGAGAATGGATAAATATGCAGATTTTACTTCAGGTACTGTAATGTGAAAGGTTTTCACACACCTTTGAGAGAAAAAGGCAGAAGAAGGTTTTCTTTATTGTTGCTGCTTCTTATGTAATAGGAAGACATCACCTCATCTTTGCTTATCTCAGTACCTAAGGAGCTTGCTGGGCTGGAAGCACTGAACTATTTCTCTCCTGTCTATCTGGAGTGCTTTGATACCAATGTTTCTGTAAGATAAGTCACCTGCAGCTATCAGTGGAAATACACTGCAGAGAGCAAGCAGCCAAGACAAGACAGCAGCACCCAGTTAGCACAAATGTCACCCACACCCTTGCTCAGTGCTAATGCAAGAATGACATTTGTGTCACACCACTCCTGAAGCCCCTGGATTGCTACTTATTCCAAGGCAGCACTTAACTTTTAGGTAATTCACAAGTGGAGACTATGCCATGAGTCATTAGGGATATGTGTACACAACAAGTTAAACGTAGTCAAAACAGACACCAGTACTAAAAATAAAATAGTTAACTGCCTCTTAGAAATTGTTCTTTGTCTGCTTTAACTCTTGGCTATTCCCAGGTATTGTCTGAGAGAGCTGAGAAGGCTTCACAAGAATGGGTCTTTGCTTCAATGCAGGACTCCAGTAATTTAGCTGGAATTCTGCATGACAATAAAGTACAAGCACTGCAGGTGCAGTGGGAGTGTTGGGACCAAGCTGAGAGTAAAAAGATGTCAGTGAGAAGTGAAAAGAGATTATAGACAGCTATTGCCAATGAGAAAAATTAAAAAGAAAAGGTCTCACTAAAGACCTCTGTGAAAAAATAGTTCCAGCAGGACTTTTGGTGTGGCCAAAAATGCAATCAACAGCTGTAACTTTGGTAATTTTGACGTGGTTTTTTTTTTTTTTTTTTTTTTAAGGAAATATCTTGTCCAAAATCACATATGGGCTTGTAACTTGTTCATGGAAAAATACTTTATAGGCTTTTAAAGTCTTTTGCTCTTCTGCAATATGTATGCACTGTTGTAGAGAACTTGTCTTGAACTTTAATGTATTAGGGCCTAGAGGGTAAATTTTCTTCTTGCACTCTTTTTCCAATTATCTCTTCAACTAAACACTTAATCTATGGGATGGAAAAGGTTGTGCTGGAGAAAAAACAAATCTACTTTCAAGTATAGTTAATAGTGCAAATTTTCAGCTTTTGCTCAAGAAAAAATACTTAAAATGTTAAACAAACTATGGTGCTGATAAATCTACAGTCATTCCTAATAGTGATGAAAAAAACCCCAGGATGGTTCAACACCTTAGGAAAGAAAGAGATATTTCAAAGAAGAGGTCACTACATTTTAAATTATATTTTGAGCCTACACTTTCAGCTACATGTTGAACTGATCATTAATTAGGGCTGATCAGAAGCTGATGGAATTAGCTTCTTATATTTAAATAAATTAGATTTAGTAAAAAGAAAAAAATCTCTTTTCATGGTCAAAACTCCAAAACTGTCTCAAGAAAAAGAAATATATATATTCAATAATTAAGGTCTACATTATGGTTATCTATGAATCTAGAAAATATTGCTTTTTAAGGTATAAAATCAAGTTTTTATTTATAAAAAAGAGATAGCTTGCATACAACAATACAGCTTCTATTATGCTGCTTTCAGCTGAAAGTGACTCCTGAGAACTTGAGGGAAAAATGTATATATGTTGCAGAGCAGATCCTGTAGAAGGCAGTATCTCAAAAAGAACCATAAAGGTAAATAGAAGCCTGAAAGGATTGGAACAAAAGGCCTGCAAAGAAAATTACCCTAGGCTAGGTGCCTCAAAAAGGCCTAAAACAGGAGGGCACTTTGGAAGTGCTGAACTTCCTTCATGCACTGGCAAAGGTATTTCAGCAACTGTTGCCTGATGGATATCCACTGCTAACAATTATTAAATTTAGATGAAATCATACTTTCTTTAAAGACCTCAGTTTCTTATCAACCAAAAAAATTAAAGCATCATTTCAACACTTACAAACACAGACAATTCACAGATACTCCACCCCTAATCCCTTCACCACAGCTGCGAATAAAATTCCTAACAATGATTTCGCCCTCTAGCATTGTTCAATCCATGTTTTGTCTGTTACCTTTCCCAATTACTATTATTATATTCAATTCCAAAGAATTCCCCATTGTGCAACACAAAGAACTGTGGTGGGTTGACCTCGGCAAGGGCTCATCAAGCTGTTCTGTCACTCCTCTTCCATCAACAGGATGGGGTTGAAAATAAGACCCAAAAACGCATGGGTCAAGATAGGGACAGGGAGGTCACTCAGCAATTACCATCATGGGCAAAACAGACTCAGCTTGGACAAACTAATTGAGTTGATTGCTCAAACAGAACAGGATAATGAGAAGCAAGAATAATTGTAAAACATCTTCCCTCCTCCATTTGCTTTGTCCCAGGTTCAACTTCATTCCCAATTCTTCTACCTTCTTTCATGTTTCTCCAGAAGTGTGGGGGAACAGAGAATGGGGGTGGAATCAGTTTGTAACACCTCATGTCTTCTGCTTCTTCCTCCTCCCAGTCTTTCCCTGATTTCCTGGGAGACAATCCTATCAAATCCTCCAGCGTGATCCTTCCCACAAGATGCAGTTCTTCATGAACTCCTCCAGCATGAGTCCCTTCCACAGGGTGCAGTCCTTCAGGAACAGCTGCTCCAGCAGGGACTCCCCTCTCCGCTGGTCAGCAGGTCCTGCCAGGAGCCTTGTCTAGTGCAGGCTCTCACAAGATGCAGTTTCTTTCAGGACTAACCCACATGCACTGGTAAAGGATCTTCCATGGACTGTAGAGGTGCAGCTGCCTCACCATGGTGTCTGCAGGGGAGTCTCTGCTCTGGCACCTGATGCAGGTCCTCCTCTTTCTGTGGAGTTTTTTTCGCATTTTCTAACTCCTCTCTTCCAGAATTTGTCATCCTTTCTTAAATGCATTTTCACATACAAAGTTCTGCCAACATCACTGATGGACTCAGCCCTGGCCAGGAGAGGGTCTGTCTTGGAGCCTTTGTTGTCTTCTCACAGGAGCCACCCCTGCAGCACCACCCACCAAAACCTTGCCACGTAAGTGCAATTCACTCACATCTGTGCTTGCTACATATCCAGGGGCAAGGTAAACCAAGGTAAGGAATAGCTTTAAAATATGCAACTTGTCTGGGGGCCATTAGTAAGTTTACATATGAATTTAGAAAAAGGAGTCTTTTAGTAGTCCAAAAGTGAGGCTCTAAACCTTATTTTTCTCAAATGTAATGCAAAGCACCTAATGCAGCTTGTTTTAAACAGAACACTATACATTTATAGCTGTTTGTTCAGTTTGTCTGTGACACAGTGTTGAACTTGGTGACTCAGAAGTTGCTGCGAAATTTCTGTGCTTTTATATCTGCCGATGGCAATAGGCTAATGATAAAATCCAAGTTAAAAGCATTATCAGCAGCATGCTTTCACTAGAAAACAAAAGGAGAGAATTTCATTCATATTCATCTTTCTAAAGAAGAAAGCTCTGCTTTGCACAGCTAAACCAACATTTTAAAAATAAATTATCTACCCACTGAAGACAAGATATTTCTAGAGACTTCTTCTTAATAGGCATTTTAATTAAATTTCTGCACCCACATGATATCAGTGCTCACAAGGGAGCCTGATTTACAAAAGAAAGAGGTTGCTGTCCATCATCCAGTCATCTTCACTGTTTAAATATGTGTGGTAACTTAAATGGTTCTCAATAAAAAAAAAAAGAAGTGAATTTTCCAAGCATACATTTGAATGTAGCACTTGAGAGGAAGAAATTTCCTCCATGATGTATTTGAGGTGTCATGATGTTATTTATTTCTTTTTCACTAATCCATCATATTCAGAAAGTTGATGCTGAAATTCATTTATAAGTTTTTCTTTTGGATCATGAGCGATGTTCATTTCTCTCTTTCTCTAATTTTCTAAGATGATCACATTCACCAGAAGAGTATAAGTTTATAGTATGGCTCTCTTCCTTGTTTTCAACACAAAAAATGTCTTGGTTTTCCTCAGAATAAATATATATTGCTTAAACTCAAGTAATTTGGACACTAAGAAAAGTACCAGGGTCCAAAGGATCTTCTCTGATAAAATATTTAGTCTTACTACTTTTGATAGAAGCTAATTTTGCAGAAACTCTGAGTGACAATAATTAGAATACTTTGGAATGAAGAAGGTTTCTAACAGAAATTTAAAGAAAGAAAAGGAAGATAAGGAAAAGAAATGAAAAGGAAGATGGTGCACTGAACATTATACATCATAGCATCATAGAATCCTTTATGTTGGAAAAAACCTTTAAGATCATCAAGTCCAGCTGTTAGCCCAGCACTTTCAAGTGACTGTTCATTGAACAAAACATTTGATTTTGTTCTTCTTTCATTTCTAAAAAAGATAATAACCATTTTATTTGCTTCATCAAATCCATATCAAGAAAGTCTTGTCATGATATAGTTAGATTTAAGTATTAAATTCCTGGTCTATAGCTTTTCATAGCAGAGAACTTACAATTCTTGGTGAGGTTGAGAAAAAGAAGGGAAGTCTGTCTTACTGTAATTCGTGTTTACACTGTCTTGAGTAAAACCTAAAAAAAAAAAAAAATCTGGATTAAAAAAATAGTCTAGATAATGATGGAATTAACTACATGATTATATATTTAGCTAAGGTAAAATAATGTAGCCCTCAGGTCACAGCACATGAGAATGTGAAAAATTGTTCATAAAAAAAAGTATTTCTCAGACTATTAATTGGTCAGAAAAATCTGTAAATAAAGTGTTACTTAATGCAACAAATCTGCACCTTGTGCTATCTTGTGTTTGAGGTATAGTTTATGTAGGCTGAATTAAAAAATTGCAATTAAAGCTTTTATCTGTCTTGCAGAATATGTATTCCCACTCTGTAGACATTTTTTTTTGCACAAAAGTTCACAAGGCTCATAAATTAGACCCTTTGAAACTGAGGATATGGAGTTAAGCAGCATTCAAGTTTAGAGAGTATTCAAGAGCCTGAAGCAACAAAGACAGACAAAAGACTGCAAAATAGACACAAGGCAGTCACTAGGCCCACATGCAATCTGGGGATTGGGACTATTTTCAGTTGTTCATATTCTTGCTCTTCTTTGTTGGCAGAAGTGTGGTTACGAAACCCCAAGCCCAGCACCAATTTGGAGACAAATGGTACCCCAGGCTTGTACAACACTTAAGGACACTGCAGTTCCAGATAAGAAATAATGAAGTAGGAGGCTGATATAATGCTGATTTTTACCATGCAGGGGTCTGTCTTTGAAGTAATACAGTCATGTTGGCAGTAGAGAGAAGTAAGTTCCGTCAGGACATTATTTACCTCTTCCTAAAGCAGACATTTGAAATAGGCCAGGTGAATCATTTTTAAGAAATGCCTATTTTTCTCAAGTATGGGATATTGATGAAAGGATTGGCCCATGTTTAGATCTCTGCAACTTAAGTAGGAGAAATAGATCACAGTTTTCACACACTGTTGTATATCATGCTCACTGTGTAATATAGGAATGATAGGTACTTATCTGAAGCCTAACAACCCAAGTTGGCATGCTACATCTAATATAGCTATAAAATACTCTCTAGAGACATCTCTATACCATCAGTGCATCAGATACACAGAAAATGCTACCCCCCTAGTTTAACTTATTGAAAAATAAATCTAAGAGATTCTCTAGTTGTCCAAAATTAAAGGAGAGGCGAAGAACATAGGTTATTTAATCAAAGAAGTAGGTCAATATATTCCCTAAATTAAAAGGAGAAAATAATCCATAATGAGACCAGCCAACTAGAATAAATCTGATTTTCCTTACAGTTTCATAAATTATGGAAATTAAGGAAAGAGCAGAGAATCACTGGAAAGTTACAGCTCTCTCCAAGATGTATCAATCATTGTCATTTCTCACACACAAGCATAACACTGCCTCCTTTTTGGGCTGCAAATTAAGAAAACGAATATAGAAACATGAATTTTGAATAAATTAAACTAGTTTGATGAATAACCCCATTTCTCCAGCTAAGAAAAGGAAAGTCTTCATAAAGAAGTCTTCACTACTATTATCAGTCCAATTCTGCTTGCCTTTCTGATGGCAACAGTGGGTCAGTTTCATGGCTTTGCAAGATTCACCAGAACCAAAATGAGCATCACACCATTAGCAGTCACTCAGTAGACAATGAGCAGGTGGAAGATGATTTTATGGTTCAGACTCGAATCCTATAAAATGATCCTTAATATCCCCTGAATTCCCTGAAAATGGCCTGTAGAAGTATTTGGAAAAAGATTAGGGAGGATAGATACTTACAGAATACCTCCTTACTCATCCATGAGGGACTTTTGTAAAGGCATTCCATGACTTGGAGAAGTTGGACAAGTCAAGGAGTTTAGACCTAGAGTCAAAACAGATGTAGATGTAGACCTAGATGTCAAAACAGTCAGCAATATGATGTACAGTTCCAGAAAAAGACTCTACCGTCCATCTGTGACTGAATCAGCTTCAATAATTACTGGTTTGCGCTGAAATTTTCTCAAAATTCACTCCTGTGGACATAACCTGTGACTGTATCTGGGTGAGTCCCTTCATTCTTTGTACTTCAATTTTTGTATGTCAATGCCTTACTCAGAAACTGCAGAGATGTTGCCTCATACATATGCCTTTATATAAAGGCAAACCTGGACACATAGTTTGGATAAATGCAGTGATCACTGAAATAAATTTGTAAATTATTTCATAACCTATACATTATTATGTGAAGAAATTAAAAAAAAAAAGGTAGAAGGGGCCAATTTAGAACAATGCTGTTCTAGCTTCTAAATGTAAAACGTAAAACATCATACTGCATTTCTTTGGAAAGGATTTTTTGGAGGAAAAAGGGACTAGAAAAATAACACTTTCTGTATACACTGCTCACACTGCTTAAAAAAAGAATTCTCATCTGAGGGGTAAAAGAGAGGAGTTGTAATTTTTATACTCTTAGTCATTTGATTCACATTAACAATGACCTCTCTACATGATTTTCTGTACTATATGACTCAGAGGCAGAAAAGCATATGTTCCTAGAGGAGATTTCCAAGTCAACTATCTGTATTGACTCCCTGTCTTCCTTCAGTGCTAATGATGGGATCTAAGGTATCTACTTATTCACAGTAATTAGATCTTTCTGTTTTAAATCAGTATATAATACCCAAAAGATTTAAAAAAAATTTTTTTCAGAAGATTTTGAAGAAGACTAGTAATTTACTATAGTCATAATTAAAAGGGATCAATATATAAAAGTAGCTGCTGTGTTCTGCAGTTTGTATGGTGTTATTTCAGAAGAAAAACCTGAGGTGTAATATTCCTGCTGTATGCAATGAATTTTTTTGGGGGAAAATATATTGCAAATATATGGGAAAAAAAGATATTTGCAAATATATGGAAAAAAGCAGCTGTTGTGTGGCTGTGATTGACCAGCACATCTCCACAGTGGAGGAATGTTCAGAGATGAGGCAAAAACCCCAATGAGTTCAGGAAAAGATGTATCATAAAGAAAGCTAAGCTTGTCTCAACACCAGGGAGAATGAAGGGTAATGTTCTTAGATGGGACAGCTGCACCCTTGGATCATCAAATTCTCTGAGATAACTAACACACACTTATTTCTCCCTGAGCTATCCAGAGCAGTGTGCCAGGGCTGGGAAGACATACATGCCTCAGCCCAACATAAAAGTATAAAATCTGGTCAACTGCTAGAACAAAATTGGAAGACAGATCTATCTGGCTTTAATCCATGCATGGATCCCTAGGGACTGGGGATGCTCAGCATCCTGGCAGTGAGCACACAGAGACCAGTAATGAGGAACAAGTTTGTTCTGTGATTCAACCAGTATGCAAGTGCTATATTATTTTTCTATTATTATTTCAGTGCATTGCTGCAGCACTCTGATAAATCAAGATCACAAATACACCAATTAAGTAGATTTGATAATAAACATGGAACCCTCCTCCTGGTCAGAGAGCATTGAATTCTGACAGGGACAGATGTGGAAATGCTTTTCTCAAGATACAATCAAGACAAAAGTTAGATCTACAGTTGAAGTGGGTCAAATGAAATTTCAAATAATACAGTCAGAACCGAGAAATTACAGAAAGCAAGGCATAAGAAACATAGAGTACAGGCCTGGTTCTCATCCCAAATTTTAAGCCACAAAATGGATCAAGCCTGTTTCTGAACTCTAGGAATATTCCCATGCCCCACTCTTTCATTGCTTAGCTGTAGACTGGCTCAGATACCTCCAAATAGAGAGCTGCTCCTAGAAATGTAGAATAATAATATGATCTTACAAAAAATCCCATGACAAGTTTGTCAAAAATGCTATTATAGAAGAAAAAAAAAGGTAAAAATAATTATAAAAGAGTTGCAGATAGGGACAAAATGCATACTTGCATCTGTAAATCAAAGTGATAAAATGGACCACAATATAAAAATATCTTGTTTTCAAAGCATAAAGAACATTCTTACAAGGATAGTTTAGAGTGAATTATTGAAGAAAATCAGTCAGGGCAGTTAATTTCTGGGTTTCTTTATTTATCTGTATATTTTTTCTATACAGATTAAGGGTTTTTTCTCTTACAGGTATCAGCTCTGGTTTTACAGTGGTTTTTAATTAAGAACTTGTTAGTCACTTCCCATTGTCAGTCACTTCCCTTTGTAAAAGTGCAAAGCAAAAACAAAAGTAAATTTGAGGTTCTTTAATTCACAGTCTTGGACACCTAAGCTGGTGTATGAAGCCAGCTGGATTTATTTCATGTAGCACATCTCTTCCCACACTTGAGTGAGTGAGCAAGACACAGTGGAAACAGGGTGACTCATTAGTGGAAGCAGAAAACTGAAGCACACTTTGACCAGATTAAATTAATGAGACAAAAGTCCATCTCAGTAATGAAGTTAAATTGTTCCAAACAGATAAAACGCTCGATTTTCTGATTTTTGGTCATCATGACATGTGTCACAAGGTGAATACATTAAGCAGAAGATAACAGTTTACATTCTACACTACAGTATGTGGGGTGGGATTCAGCCACACAGAAACGTGCATCTACTGTCGTTTAGGCACTGTGGGGGGACCCTGGAAACTTCCACCTGAAGCTGAGAAAGTTGTAAGCTGCCTGTAAATACCTGTCGTCTTCAAGTTATCTTAAATCAAAGAGGACATCCAAAGCAGCACCAAATGCCTACAGGACAAGTCAGGCTAGTCTTTGCCTTCTCTGCTAAAGTACCCGTGTTGGTGTGTTCCTCTGTATACACATGCACACAAATATGTACACGTGCATGTCTGTCACCCACAGCCAAAGAAGATAAACATCTGCTTGTGTATGTGCATGTGTAGCTGTGTGTGTGTGCAGCCTCCTGTGCACCAACACATCAATCCTCTGCACCCAGCAAAGTGCCAGCTGAGCCCAGAACAAGGCTCTCTCCACCCCTCACACCGTCTGTAGGCTGGAGCCTTCCCATGACAATTAACACACAAGTGCTTTTTTAATGTTACATAGTAAGCATTTTAGGACAAGAATCTTCTCTTTTTATACTTCGGTCTAGTTGACCTGGTGTTCTAAAGGGGCTGACATGTTCTTCCAGAGAAGTGTAAAGCACCATCTGTTTTCACAGACAAGTTCCCAGTCACCACTTCCCTGTTGTTGAAATATTGTCAATCATTTGTTAAGGTCTAAGATTTTTAATAGCACTAAAGTATTTAAAGATCTGCAATTTCTTCTCTGCCAGAAGGCTTTTTTTTTTTTTT
>VZTR01006843.1:33288-56290 GCA_013400775.1 Chaetops frenatus | reverse complement strand
AAAAAAAAAAAGTGTAATTTTGCATCCACATGCCAAGAAAGTGACAAAAGTAGAATCATAGAATATGATGACTTGCAAGGTAACCATCAAGATCATTGAGTCCAGCTCCTGGCCCTGCACAGGACACCCCAAGAGTCACACCTTGTGCTTGAGAGCATTGTCTGAATGCTTCTTGACTTCTGTCACGGTTGGTGCTGTGACCACTTCCCTGGGGAGTCTGTTCCAGTGCTCAACAAACCCTTTGGGTGAAGAACCTTTTCCAGATACCCAACCCAAACCTCACCTGACCCAGCTTCATGCCATTAACTTATTAATAACAAGTACTTACTAAGTCTGTGCTAATGATACCAGTAAATTACATCATTATGAAAACAAGACATGGTGGTTGTCAGAATAACAAATAATGTTTGTAATATTCATATGTATGAATCCCTAAACATTTTCCTTTGACCTTGTTCCTGAATATTACTTGCTACAAAATGATATAACAAGAAAAAATGAGCAAAACGTATGGTTTTATAGAGCAGTGTATGAAGCAGTCTGCTGTTTTGCCTTCTGCTGAAACAGTCTCAGGTGACACTAAAAATCAAAGAATGTCTCTTAGCTTAAAGATCTGCAAGATATGAGCAGTGGATTCAGCTCATTCCTGGATTTCATGCCTATCTGGATGAAGTGTTTTTTTGCTGTCATCAAGAAAGCTTTCAGAACCTATATTTTGAGTTTTGTTACTCTTAAAATTTTTAGGGTTTAAAGTTAATAGCAAGGCTATAATTTAAAATGCTAGTGTTTCCTGAGCATGTGTATTAGACTCAAATAAGATGGTTAAATATATCAAAAGAATTAGGTTTATGGGATACTATCCATTGCCCCTTAGAGTCATCATCTACTATAGCCGAAGGCAATTTGTTAATGTCAGAAAAAACTGTCATTTCTTGTGTAAAAGGGATCATACTGCTCTAAGCAGCAAACAGTAGTAAAAGAAGGAAAAAAGGCAATGTTTATTTCCTTGGTCACTATCAAAGAGGGAACAAAAATGCTGCATAATATTAATGTGGATCTGCAAGGGACACAGCACACCAGTGGACGTCAAAAGTGCCTTGCAGCTTTTATTCTATTGGTCTGTGAGATAAGACACCACCAGAAATTAAGGACAACTGGTCCAGTTGCAAATTAATTACATTTGCTTATTCTCTGAGCCTTTGTGTTTTAAGTCTGGATTGCTGCAGGACCATTACTTTAGGTGCCATTATGACACTGAAAACTCATGATGCAGAAGGGATCAAGTGACCCTCACTATTGCTCCCTCTTTTAAGATGTTCTTTATAAGACTAATTTTATTACCTCCATTCCTTTTTGGCTATTCTGCCTCTGGTTAAACCTAAATTGTACAGGTGTAAAGGACAGAAAATTCCAATGAGAGAAAAACAAACCCAGTCTCAGAAGATATGATTTTCACACCAGACTCAAATCCATACTCATATGTTTTACATGCTCCTATGAGTAATTGTATATTTTCTCTTATCACAGAAGGGTAAAAACTAAATCAAGTCTTTGATTTTGAAGTAGATCTTACTTCAATACATGTAGGGGGAAGTTTATGCATTTTGGCAACTTATTTGTCAGAATACATCTGAAGACATGTAAACAGAGACAACAGTTTGATCTGTTTCCCATATATTATTCCTTGAGCTGGGGGAGGAAAAGCCTTCAGAAAGCAAACATGAGGAGCTCTTCACGCAAAGATTGGTGTTGGAATCCTTTTTTTGCACTGAGGAGAATTTTACAACTGGTGTTTTTCAAAATAAACCTCAGCCTCTGGGCCTTTAAAATAAAATTTCGTAGTTCATTCTGTTTTGCTTAAATAGGTAACCTGCTTTTTTAACCTCTACCACTGTTCCCACACTGTTTGTCTCATAGGCTCACAGTTTGGCTAAGCTGATGGATGGCCATTAGCATATATGACAATTTCAAGGCCTATTAGGGTCTAACTTGGCATATTTTATAGAAGGTGGTCATCTTCCTTTCATTGCCCCATACTTCATCTTCAGTAGACCTCTCCAGGAGCCAAATAAATTCACCATAATGTGAGAAAGGATTTATTTTTAGTCTGAAAAGGATTTCTTCTCCTAAATATAATGGATTAGTTTTGCTCCAAATCTAATCTATCATCTAGCTGAATTTGTTGGAAGGAGATGAAAATCAAAGGTTAAATGCATTTGGGTTGCCATAGAGCCATCAGGAAAGATGTTTTTTATGGTGAAAAGGAATAATCTCTGGTTTTCCCCTTTTCTTTGTCAGGAATAAAACTATACAGTAAAGACACACTGTGAAGTGAAGCATAACAGTATCATATTGGAAGAAATGTTCTTGATTTTGATAAATATGCTGGGAAATCATGTGACATTCTGAACATTACCCCGTGAATAAAGCTCACAGAACACCTTGCCTTACTTCAAAGCACTTGCACATTTTAGAGAGCTGTGACAGACATGAAGGCTTTCTGATTTCAGCACATCTGTTCTAAAGAAGAGATGTTATTTCATTGATTTAAAGAGTGCGGGGGTTGAGGTTTGTTTGGTTATTTCTTTTTTTTGGCTTGGTTTCCTGGTTTTTGTTGTTGGGTTTTTTTTTGTGTTTCATTTCTGTTTTTTCATTACAAACTCTAAGATTACCAGATTTCATTACAAACTCTACAAACTCTTTGTGCCAAAAAATCCTGTTTGTTTTTCCAACTGCATCAGTTAGTCTAACAAAATAAATTCTTTCTGCAAAAGTTTTGGTGGATATAAATACAGAAAGTTATTGATACATGCATCAAAACTACATTTATGCAACTCAATTAATAATCAATATATTAGCTGAACTAAGTTGATATAGTATTATTTACCATTTTCTACCTCTTATTTTAAATATTCGGTGTTACAATGTATTCAAAAGTGTTAATTGATAACGAAATCTGATATGAATTATAATTTTCCAGAAAATAATTGTTCCCATATAACTCATTTTCAGACATGAAGACAATCTGCCACATGTCTAAACTAAAATCTTTGATTTTACACTGTTTAAGAATAAATTGTATTCTGAATCAGTCTTTTTTAATACTTCAGGTATAATGAAAGATTAAAAAATCTGATAAATAATCTTCTGATGTTAAATTTATTCATAATGATAAATAACTGTTCTGCTTCTTCATCTGTTCTGCCAGGAAGTGAGAAAATAAATCTGATCTAACCATGAATAATTCGAATTATTTGCATGTTTGCAAAATGATTAAACTTGGAGAAATTGATTTATTTGTTCAGTGAAAAGGAAATATTTATATTCCTTTTAGAAGTATGGATTGTTTTTATCCCAGAACAAAAGAGTTTGCCATTAAAATCAGCACTAAAAATTTATCAAAACCACCCATTTTGAGAGAAAAAGTATTTCTAAAGTTACTGCATTGTAAAATGGAAGAAGTCATCATATTTTAACTAGACTTAAATGTAACTGTGATAAAAACTAGGTCAATCACTGAAATCAGATTGCATGATATTATGGATGCATGAAAATGAGTTTGAGGGGTTAATAATTACATTTGGAAACACAGTAGTTACATGCTGTAATTGTAGTGTTAAAATACTGACTTCCTTCAAATATCCATAAAGGAAAAGAAAGCACACATGTTCAGAAGGGTTTTAAAACATTATTATGTCTAGTGTTGTTTAATTTGATTAAGGGCTCCATTCTACTAACCTTCCTCATGTTATTCTATTTATTATGGGACTCTTCCAAGACTGAACCCTTCAGCCTGGCTGAAAGCATTAGTTTATGCTTTGCAGAGCATTATTATCTAATAGTCTATTTGTGTATATTTCTGTTAATTATGAAAACAATGCATTTTTTCCTCCATATATTTTTTTTACATTTTGTACCCTATATTATATTTTTATTCATCATTTTGATGGCTTGTATAAACATTTAAAATGAGAGTTTTATAGCCATCTGAAAAATAAATTAAGTGCAAATGGAAATATAGATAAATCCAGCTAGAAGCTGTCTTCAAAATATTGCAAACACTGGGGGCTTTTAATCATGGCTGTGAAATAGAAGTGAAAGCCTTTCCTGGTTTCAATGTGCATGCTCTGATAACATCTCACATCTCAGCCTCCAAGGCAGAGCCATCCCATTATTTACTGTAGTCACAGACCACGATTCCAGGGTATGTTGCCATATGCATCAGTCGGTAAGTACAAGAGCAATTTATGTGACTAGCAGGAGATACTCAATTTCCTTCTTAGAACTTAGTGTTCTAACATAAAACCAGTTTTCAAGACAAATTCAGCATTGAATCTGGATGACACCAACTTCCCACAGATGGGAAAGAACATGAATCAGTGAAATTCAGAATAAAGAGATTCAATGCAATGAATTCAGAGCTATCATGGTATGTACCCTAGTTCATAGTATAGAACAGCATCATAGTAATAATACATTGCACTGTGATAACACAGCACACTGTTTGGAGACTGGATTTAGTCAAGGCTATAAATTTCTTTCAAGCTCTGAAAAAAAAAGTCTAAAGAATGAAGAAAAGGCTAGAAGTGTTTTGCCCACATCACAGCTTGTCTCTTACAAGCACCATTCCAACCTACACACCAGCTGTTGAGCTTTTGCCCTTCTGAGATCTAAGTAAAACATATCTCATCATTTGTAGGAGAGTGGCTGCCCTTCTTTACCAGATGGTGGCAGAAAGAAGTGGGGATGTGCAGAGGCAGAGATAGAAAGGCCCAAACTCAACCCATTCCTGGTAACTTTTAGTGGTAGTTGTACCTGGTACTGTATCCATTTCATCCTCCAAGTGCTTCTTTCAACATATTTTCTTCATTAAGTCAACTTTCTTAGGAAGTTTTCCAACCAGAGGCTGAAATGAGACATCATTTTACTATTATGCTCTCAGGCTCTTCCTCTGAGAGGAATTTCCTCCAATGGCTTCTCCTTGAAACAGGTGGGTGCCGATGTGCTGGATAAATGCATCACTGAATCTTCCTTCCCCTTCCTTCCCCATCTGCTAACAGATAGGCAGGCAACCAAGAAACTGAACTAAACTTAATGGGACATGGTTTGTTACCTTTTTAACTGGATTGACACCAAAAAAGATGAGCCTGTATGTTGTGAAAAAATTATGACAAGCTGTGTGGCCTAACCTAATCTCTGTTGATGTTCAAGTGCATCCACATGGAGCAGCTGTCCTACTTTTACATGACATTTCCTTACAACATTTCCTTCCAACCTGTTTTGCAAAGGTTTTCCGCTTTACTGATTGGCTTGGTCCTATGTGAACCCTGTCAGCAGGAGACTGCCCTGACTAAATCTTTGTTGTCCAGGGTTGTCAGGAAAAATTAATTGAGACTGAGACAGTGCCAATTGGTATGGGNAAACTGAACTAAACTTAATGGGACATGGTTTGTTACCTTTTTAACTGGATTGACACCAAAAAAGATGAGCCTGTATGTTGTGAAAAAATTATGACAAGCTGTGTGGCCTAACCTAATCTCTGTTGATGTTCAAGTGCATCCACATGGAGCAGCTGTCCTACTTTTACATGACATTTCCTTACAACATTTCCTTCCAACCTGTTTTGCAAAGGTTTTCCGCTTTACTGATTGGCTTGGTCCTATGTGAACCCTGTCAGCAGGAGACTGCCCTGACTAAATCTTTGTTGTCCAGGGTTGTCAGGAAAAATTAATTGAGACTGAGACAGTGCCAAGTGGTATGGGATGCCATCAAAGCAGGGAGCAGGCTGACTCCTGCCCCAGTAAGGTGACCTATAGACAATGTGCAAACCCACACTCCAGCCCTGCTTGCTTTACTGTGTTACCCAGGAATTTCTTTCAGTGTTTTCTGTTCTAAGATTTCTGGTGATAAACCAGCGACTGAAAAAAAGCTGTATCCATCAGGTTTGGGGTGATGATTTAAAGCTGTAGGGGAGGAAAAGACAGAAGAAAGGAAGGAAAACCAAGCCCTGAACACATCTAAGGGTAAAGGCAATTATGTAGGATGCAGAATTCCACAACCATAGAGGTTTGACCACTTAGGACTCTGTTCACATCTACTTGTTTGTTGAAAACTTGGAGATGAAAATCCTTATTATTTTTTTTTAGCTGGATGAGGAATGAGAATGTTTTTGAAGTCTTGAAAATTTCAGTGGGCTGAGAAATATAACTGTGTTCAACACTTTGCTGAGCACAGGGCCATTGACATATGAGTATTGCCTTAGAAGATATCTTCCTGATAAGGCCTTTCCTAAACCTTTTAAGGCCATTCCTTTAATTTTAAAGTTGTAAAATCCCTTGGTTCTATCTCCCAACTCAGATGTAAACAGTGCTTTTAAAGTCAGAACCAGGCCAATTTGAAACATTTTGTTCTCATAGTTAGGAGGGACTAAATTTAAAAGTGCTAGTGAGCCAACACCTGCTACAAATAAAAGAGAGGCTCAACTTCATGCTCCAAATTTATTTTTCACTGCATATGGGAGACGTGATAAATCTCCAATAGGCTGCTTGACAATTTCAAGGGGAAAACACAGATAAGCAACAATGTTGGGAGGACACAGCATCATGATATGGAAAGAGTAATTCTTTGAATGGGTTATTGTTGAAGGTCAATCTAAATTTGTAAGCATTTTGAGAAGGAATTTCTTTATACAGAGACTGATTAAATTGTAGAGATAAAGAGCATAAATCTGCTTCAGAAGAAACTGAATGTAGAGAAAGAAAAATCAAGAGGTTATAGCAATATTTTTGATTCAGAGACATAGCTGATGAGATCAGACTTTTATTTGTACTTCTCAGAAATGGAGAGGGATAATGAATCATTACATTTGTCAATGAAATGTGTGTTTACTTCTATTGTATGCCCAGAATAAGATTTTAAAGCATTGTGGATGTTTTCCTGTTTTTTTCCTTGCAAGAGTGAATGTGTCATCAAGAGGACTGACTCCTTGTGTCAATAACAGGTAGAAAAAGTTATTTTGCTTTAGATATAATTTGAAACATCACTGTTGATTTTGCCATAGTCAATTATTTAAGCTTTTCTGTAGTTTATTTTTTTCTTTTACATATTGCATACAAAACTCCTACAGTGTCACAGTCCAAAAAAAGACAGTTTGAATAACAAATCCAGCTGCATGCAATCACACTGCTTTATTATCTTTCCTAGATCCCTCCCTGAAAAACTCTCTGCCAATATGTCTGCCAAAATGAGAAAATATAGTTAACAAGTTTTCTATAATCACTTTGATCATGCTGATGGAATCTTAATATTTCATCATATTTATTCATTCTTTTATTGTCCATATTAATTTGATTTATCTACCTGTGTTCAGGAAGCCATACTCCAGTTAACTTGGATGGATGACACAGACAGCATAGAATGATGGCACAGACAGCAGCGAAATCTCTAGGAGCATAGAAAGGATCCTGGATACATGCCTACACTGCTAGTGTATGCTGAAATCAATAGTGAACATCATTATTGCTATTGTTTTGAGTGCTAGTTGTATTTAGGTGAACAATGTTATGACAAAATGAAACATAACTATATGTTTTGTGAATAAAATTTCTGAGTCAGTCTTTAAGACACAGGTAATCAATTCCTTAGACATCAGTAGAGAATCTGGTTTTGACCTCCAGGAATCACACTACTACTAGTAGTGTCATTGGTACTATTAAGAAGCACATGATGATGTTTAAAATCTCAAATCCACAATCTAACAAGGAATCAAGAAAGGTAGCAATGTAAATCTGCTCCAAGGGCACCAGTGTAGTGCTATCAGACTGGAGGGAAATTATCAGTACAGCTTTTCATTTCACTAAAATCTCCTGACAGCAGTTTCATAAACCCCTGGAGTTGTCTCTGACAGGGAAGTTTCTGGATGGCATCTGTTTAAGCAGTATTGGAAATAAAACACATTATTTGTTTTATTGCTGTTCTAACAATGACCTTGATAACATGCAAATTACACAGTTTGCGGATCTAAAAAAGCAAAGCAGATATAGACATATCTGTCTTTTTCCTTCTTCCTTGCTGCTTATACTTTGCAGACATGTAGTTAGTGATCCTGTGTCACCAATTTTAAATTATAAGGCTCTTTCTTTGCTGGGAGCTGTTCTTCATCATTATTATTCTCTTTTGTGGAGGCTGAAAAATAAAACCGATATTTGGTTTATAGCTGAAGTGCTGAAGTGATACTTAATGTACTAGAAACTGAGAGTATGCCCCATCCATAGTATGCTTTTCCCAAGTAGGGAAAGCCAGACCATGACACTCCTATTTCACATTCTAAGTCAAAGTGGGATTTTTATCTTGACTATTCTTTTCCACCAGTAATTTTGCTATGGCCTGTTTTTAATAAGGTTTCAAAAATCAGGCTTAGACACAGCTCCTCAGTCAGAGTATATTCAGAGATCTCCTCTAATGTAATTTTACCATGTTTTCAACCCAATTTAATCAGACACATTTTAGATGCATATTTCACAGTGTTATTATAATTAGGCAAACATACTGGCTTCACAGGGTCATTCACAAGCTCTTGGCATTTGGCTCTTTGGCCGTAATTTTGGTTTATGGGAGCTGTTGCAGAGCTTGGAAAGTTAAATATTATACTTCTCCTCCTGACTTCTTCATGTCATGGCCATCAATATGAAAAACTAATTCAAATGGAAAAATCACCTCTCAGCTGCCAACAGAAATGTCTGCTTCCACATTCTACTTTGTAATGCCTGGATTTCAACATGGTTGACAATGACATTCTATCTGAAATTTTTTCTCATGCCTTCTAAAAAGTATCATTAGAGCTGGCTTAAAATAGCTGCTATATATTTGGGCTTCATTCATTCCTGTATGGATAAAACATTCAAATGTAGATATTTTGTTTCAGCAGATATTGATGACAGCTTTTGTTCCCCCTCATAACAACTGTTTATGTTTAATTGGAAAATCAAGTGATGAAAATACTTAAAAATTTGAAAACAGACATTTTTATACAGAAAGGCTGTGACAGCTTATACCCCAGACTGATAGTAAAAGCAGTTCAAACGCTTTCTGTTATTGCCATCCTCCATATGACAGACTCCCTGGCTAGAATTTCTGTAATGCACTGTTGCCTCCTGCTCCTGGGACTTCTATCTTTAGTGAATCATTGAAGGCTGAGAGTGACTGGGGAATGCAACCAGAAGGAAAAAGTAGTGATATCATGAAATCAAACCATAACATTTATGACAGAAGCATTTCTAAATGGAAATTTATGTTTTCAGTGAGTTTATATGAGATTCCTATGTGTAGATCTCCAGTTTTTTAATTAAACCTTTTCATGCAAGTGTGTCTGCTTTTAAGAAAACAGAGCAACACTTACTCAAAACTCAGTTTCCCCTAGGAAGATGTGGAGTTTGGTTATTCTGGTTTGTTTTGCAACTACAAAATATAGATGTAGAATTCAAGGGGAAAACGGCAAAATTGCTTTAAAATCTGCTGAACTCTACAGAGTAGTTTTGCAGAGGCAGAACATGTATAAACCATTCTTTTTCACGCTTACCTGAATCCCCTTTCCATGGCAACTTGTTTCCAATGCATTCTACATCCTCAGCTATGCTTCCNATGCTTCCACAACTCCTACTGGGCATGAAATCCCTTCTTTAGCCTCTTCACTATTCTAACAAAGATAAGACTTTGCAGGTTTTTATGGTCATAACTTTAAAGTAATAGGAATTAAAAAAAAAAACTCCTTAAGAATTATTTCAAAACACCTGCAAGAGATGTTCTATATCAATGCTTTCTACTGCTACAAAAAAAAAAAAAAAAAAAAAAAAAAAAAAAAAAAAANTCACACTTTAGGAGTTTCTAAAATCTTCACATTCTAAAATGAACTTTGAATCAATTTAATTTAAGGAAGGTATTTTTAGACCCAAATGGTATGATTTTCATTATTCTATTGATTTAAGGAACAATTAGGAACACATTTTCACACTGTTTTGTCATTAATTTGAAAATATCTGATTATTAGTTATAAGACAATAATATGGAATTCACACTTATTCAAGTGATGACTTCACAAAAATTATTATTCTGTTTTTCTAACTGCAGCTCTTACTGCACTGTTGCTTATTCCTCTGACTGTTAGAATACTGATTATTAGTGTGTAATCAGTGTTAGAACATTGATTATTAGTATTTTTATAAGTTAGATGAATTTTCATATTCTTATATGAAAATAAGAATTTTTACAGAGTAGTGCAAAAGCTAGTTTGTAGTGTAGTCCTGGACCTACTTCAAGAACATTTGTGTCAGTAAAAAAGACTGTTAATCTCTGTGGTCTTTGTATTAGACTCTACAGAAAGTACGATATTGTAGATTTTCCTAGCACAAAAGTAACAGAAAAAAACTCTTGTAGTAAAAACCTTTGCAAATACATTATCTTTATTTCCAGATAGGATGGTAATTGATTGTATCTGGAAGTGAGGGGACTCAAATGCTCATGACTATCAACACCTGCAACAGAATGAGCCAAAACCTTCTCAAAAGTGTTGGACAAGACAGTTCATACAGAAGCTGGAAAAATGGATCAGACTATTGCTGGTTTAGACCTGATTCTGAGGAAGTGATTAAGTATGTGAAGACAGAAAGCAATTAGTATGAAAGAAGTTCCAACAGAACTGTTTGTGATTGTAAACAGGGAGAAAGAAACCCCCAAAAAGCAATTTTCCAAAATCTCAAGAAAATGGTGAGAGCTCCTGAGATGATCTTCCAGAGGACAACATGGTTCAGATGAGAAAGCAAATTTGGAAGGGAAGTGATGGGGGAGCTTCTTTGGATGCTTTATATTTGATATTTGATCAATCTCTCAGTGCCCCCAGGGAAGTCAAGATTCTTACATCCAACTAGTGCCTTGTTATGGGGACCCCATTGAACAGCCCACTGTATCCTAGGGTGGTTTGACTAAACCTCTTCAGGGTCACACACCAACAGCATCCCCACTCTTTCTTGATGTATTACCAGTTTTGTCAAGTTTGGTGGCAGACTATTGAAAGAGTCCCAGGGTTGTGCAGAAAAGCCTGTTGTGAGAAAACCAAGGGAAAACAAAGTACATAATGAACTATACAAAGAATCATATCATATTAAATGGTGAACAAAAATACGTTCAGAAAGGGATAGATTTCTTGGTAAGGAAGACAAACAAGGAACAGAACAAGAAAAGTATAATATATAAGAAAGCAAGATACGTGAACAAAGCATGGATGGGTTGTAATTTTGTGTGACTTTGAAAAACGACCAGAAGACATGAACATGTCTTTAAAGAGAAAATGCTGATGGATTATTCCATCTGCTGTGTTCTTTATGGTCAGGGTGAGCTGCGCCAACTTATTTTGCTGAAAATCTCATCTAGAAGAAATATTATTGAAATTAGTAAAAAAATCTTTCTGACTTGAAGCTGAGTAAAGCACATAAGCAAACTGTATCACAAGGTCAGCAAATTCAAATAAAATTGGATTTTAAGAACTAATTAGGCCAATATTTTGAAGGGTGTTATTGTGGTATATACTTAATTCTCTCTTACAATATAAGATGAATTACAGTACCTCTTGTAAATGTCCCTAGTCCTGCATATTTATTGCTCTATATGTATTAAGCTTCAACATCAAACTGTTTTTCACAGCTACAAAATAATGACCTAAATGTCAAATTACTTACATTGATTCATGCTAATGTAATCAGCTAGATAACTGGTGTTGCTTCTGATAAGAGATAACATGGGCAGGAAAAAGAACATAATTGTGGCTTGGGTTTGATACTAATGAAATGCAAAATATATACACTTCTTGGTATTACGATTATTTATTCTGTCTGTCTCCTAGTAGGTAAATATGCATCTTGGAGATCTGAGGAACATTTGTATTCCTTAGTCTCAGTACTCAGAACGAAATGATGACCACACTTAATTTCATAATAAAAAATAAAATAACTATTGCAATCATTTAGGATTTGTTCTTTCTTTAGTGTCTTCCTCCCCTGCTGTTTTGTGAACAGCAGAAGGGAACAGAGGAGCAGGGAAGAATTTGGCACTTCAGCCTTTCACAGACTAAACCAATTCAAGGCTCAATGACAAAGAACTCCTTTTATTTATTCTTTTTTTTTTTTTTTTTTTTTTTTAAGTCATTATCTGTGATATTGTGATATACATTTATCACCAATTCAAATATGTACACTTGTCATTTGACTGCAAATTTAGAAATAGAATATTTAATGTTATCCACCACAGTCAGTAAGATGAAGTCATAATAATTATTACCATATTAAAAACTTCTGTGTTATTAAGCAACAGGATATAACAAGGTATGCTTTTTTAATCTCTATTAAAGTGCATTGACCTGCCAATAGCTGTTGAGAGACTTAAGATTGTTGGTCTTTTTTTTTTTCATGTATAAGTTGAAATAGCAGTTTTGATAAGTTATTGAAACTCTTTTGTTCCTTTTCTCTGTACTCATGCTGGGTCCTAACTATAACCTTCCACTGTGATTTAAATAATTCACAAAACACGACACCTGCTGATACCAGGGGAGGATAGGCTGGGGAGGCATTGTGGTTTCCACTGGAAAACTTACAAAGCTCTGTAGTTTTATATGGGAACATAAAATATTACCCTATGTTTTCCTTTGAGTGTTAAGAGTTTTATGAAGCAAAAACTCCCAGAGTGAGTCTGAGGAACAAAAGACAAATCTTACATGAAGTTTAGGAAGCCACTTGATGATGGTCACACAACTCTGTTAATGACTTCTGAAGTTTTCAAGACCTTGGATGGGAACCAATTTCTGACGGTTCACATATTTTTTCCAGTGGTATAATTAGTGCTGGAAAGAGGAGCGTGGAATTCCAGTTATTCTAGTATTTTGACACTGCACTTATGATCTGTGGTTTTTCTCCTTGGATGCAGTCTTACTTTTTCTTCAGAAACTCAGATGAGCAAATCTGGAGATGACTTCTGTTGCAAGGGAATCTTAGTTCATTGATTCCTGTGTCTTCCGTCATTAGCAAGGAACCCATTTTGCCAAAATTTAAATACCCTAATTTCTAACCATCATATGAATCTCTTTATCTCTGGGAATGTGTAATGCTACTGCAATTTAGGAAAACTTTCTAGCGGGGTAAGTAAATCAGCCTTTGCCTTCACCATTCTCTTGGATGAGGAGCACCATCAGCAGTTCCTAGATCATTGCAAATTTTTTTTGGATGACCCATTAATTACCTTCACGAGAAGAGATTTAGGTTTTTCTACCATGGCCAAGCAATTTATTTCATCTTGCAACAGGCCCCTCCACAGCTCACTGAATGCTTTGGAGTATCAGAGATAGGAAAAGAACCCTCACATCATGCAAATGTGAAGATTAATTCCTGCTGGTTTGTAGAGAGAAAGCACCATTGTTAAAACAACAACAACAACAACAACAACAACAACAACAACAAACAACAACAACAACAAAACAAAAACAAAAACAAAAAAACCCCACACAAATGCAGGATGCACTATTATAAAAACTGCCATCAGTGGAATTGTTCATAGCAGTGGGATGATAGACCTGATTTGTGGTGGGAAATTGTGTTGGATAATTGCATTTTGCATACTACAAATATCTTTGAGGTTCAGTTGAGTGTGAGATTCTTCTTGCCTTACTCAGTTGCATATTACTGTTATGTTCAGTTTAATGACTGCTTCTAGCTCCTGTTTTTAATACAGACCTCTCATTTTACTGGTAAGAACTGTTTTTTTCTCAGTGAATTCTTGTCCAGAAGCATGAATTTTATTAACATGTGAAAGCAGCAATTTTTTTAGGAAAGATAAAACAGAGTATTGTGTTGTTTTGTTTTGCTGTTTTCCCCCTCCTTATAAATGAAGGATTTCTTATTCTTCAACTAACACTGATATTTTGTTCTGGAATTTTTCACCAAATATAAAATGAAAATATTCAGTGTTCAGTAATGTCTCTACTTTAAATAAGCAGAAGGGTGATAAGAAAATGCTTTCAAAAGGAAAGACACAAGTCATGCTTAAGAAAATAATGTGTTTTCCTTAATTCATTATTTCCATTTTTTTTTTAGACTAAAGGGGCAGAAGAACAAAAAAACAGCTACCGTCATAGATCTTAAGAAGATCATTTACTTTTTTCTCTTCAAAGAGGTACTGAACCAGAGATTAGTTGCTGCAGAGATCCTTGCTCTTGGCAATAGAAAAACCTGTAGTCCAAACATTTTGAAAGATACAATGCATTTCAAGAAACCTTCATTAAAATGGCCATGGAGACTGTTTGAATATGATCTTCACCAGCAGTCTTCAGGGCTACAGTTCATTGCAGCACCCTGCCTGTACCAGAATGAAAATGAGTGTTTCACCAGTCAGCAGCCAGAAACAGAGTTAACATACTGGTGTAACTCATGCTTGGGTCAATAGCAAAAATACATCCATTACGAAACAACCCGATCCACAAAGGGCGGGCCAGTCCCATGAGGGCAGGCCAGTCCCATGTGTCTGGCATTGCACAAGGGACTGTGAGAGAACACTAAACTCTGGGCATCAGTTACCTAGAGAGAAACCACGTTCACTGTGATGTCCCCTTCAGGTTTGGTTCATTGCCTTCAAACATTTCATTCTAAATATATAGAGAGTAAATCATGCTGCTGTCTCACAACTGCACACATGTTTAAGTTCATGGGTGATGACTATTTGTACATAAAAAACATTGAACAAGAGGATTCCTTTCTCTTTCTTAAAAAACTGCACCCAGATTTTACCTCAGTCCCTGTAGTTAACAATCTTTCACCCTCAGAGGCAAGGCCTCTCTTATTACTGCTACCAGGGCTCCAAATTTCCATCTCTATAAGTTTTTGAAAAGCTGAGTGTCAGAAGGAAGTAGAATTGAATTCTTCAATTCTACAAAACTACAAATTATTTCATGTAAAAAAATTGACTAAAAACACCAAACAAATTTTATTCCTGAAAGCATGTCAGCTATAATATTAAGAGTTTTTTTTACAGTGCTGATTACCATTTCATCCTCTAGCAAGCTGCCTGTCCTGTCCATCTAGGATAGAACTTTGTTATATTTCATTAGAAATCATTATCATTTAAGAAATACCTTTATAAAGTTTCATTATTTTGGCATTGTTTAGTCAAATATTGACCAGAAACTGTAGTTTGTATCCATTCTTGGTTTTGTATGGTATCAATAGTTGTTTCTTTTCTTTTTCTCTTTCTCAATCAGTTATTTGCTGAAGTTTTCACGGTTTCCCTGAAACAGCCTTGGGGCTGATATTGTCTGCCAGAGAGCCCCGTTTTGTTCTGTACAATTTGCCTGGGGCTAGATGATGATCACTTATTCTTTCCAAGTCTCTGTCACAACGTTTGCTCTCTGATTGTGCTGAGCTAAATAAATTATTAAGAGCTACTGGATTATGTTCTTTACCACATTTGAGTGAAAGGCCTCACTTACCTCTACTTAGAGTAAATAATAGTACTTGTAGTTAGGAGATATTACATCAACCTTCTCATTGTCCTCAGTAAGGCTCTAATTTCACCCAGTTGCTGACATGCTGACTGCTGCACAGTCTCCCCAGTTTATTCTATCCTCCTGTGTTTCACCAGTATTTTTAAAGAGACATTACTCCCCAAATTCACAGATGATGAGACCAGAGGGTCTGCAGAAGTGCACAGGGCTTCTATGGTAGGCCTAGGCCTCTCTTACAAAGCTATAGTGAATATGATAAATAGCTTTACAAATAATTGGTAATTTAACACAATTCTGTGTAAATATTTACAATCACCACTTAATAATGTATGAACATGACACATAAAATCCGATCCAAATTACTTTAATCTTAAAATAATTTAAAAATAAATCAAGGATTTTAAATGTATAAAATTTGAACACTAACCTACACAAGTAGGATACAAAAGAGTAGTTAATCATAAACCAAAATGTGCTTTAAAGTGTTTGTAATTATCTTCATGCAGCTAAAGATTACTTACGCAAAAATAGATCCATACAAATATCTTGCAGTCAATTTGTTGACTCCAACATGAAATAAATAAAGTTTACTGTTGGCTCTCTAAGGTATTATAACATCTATTTTCAGGAAAATTAGGCATTTCCATGACTTTATTTTTGAGCATATTTGTCAAGTGACTAGTAGAATTATCCCCCTGGAAGTAAAAATAATAAAAAAAATCTATTAAGAAATAAACTACCAACATAGTTGTTCTGAATTTCAATAAATGAACACAATAAACAACTAAAATATATTCTGAATCAAGAAATTTCAGCAATAATCAAGTCCAAAAAAGAACAAGAGCAAATGATTGAGAGAAAATGAATATCAGTAAATACACAGTGTAGAGCACATAAACATTGTTATTATAGCCAAACTGTTCTCATTCACACCAAGAAAATCCATTTATTCATCTCATATTGATGCAATAGATCAACACATATATAGCCTTCTTACAATAGGCACTTCCCTGCGAAGAATATAAAATTAAATGTGCAAGTGAGAGGGTCAGTAAACACTCAGCAGCATTTGGTGTTGTTTGTTTCACATCTAACTAGAGGGGTTGGGAAAAAAAGCCCTAAACTGCATGAACAGTTGATGTCCAATGTCCAAGCTCATTCCTTGACTTTCTTAATTTAGTATATTTTGCACCATGGTTATATGCTTTAAAAAACAACAGAAGGAAAAGACATAGCAGCTGTGAAGCTCTGGTTATTTTTGCATAGTCAAAAAATTTAGCTCTTCATTGCACTCCTGGGTCTTTCTCTACATATTTTACATATAGCATTAAAGTTATTTTATGTTGGAGTTTCTTTTCTGCATGTTCCTCCCACAACAAAACCCAGCATGGAGGGCAGGTGTGGTGACACCTGTCCTGGCTTCCTCACCCCCTCACTGACAGTGTCCCAGCAAGGTCTGGGAGATTGGCCTCCAAGCACCCACCCACAACTTCACGTCACACCCCTGGGTATTCATCTTACACCTCTGTTTCTTGCCATAGAAAAATACTACTCTGTCACAGTCCTCTGAATGTTTTGGATGCTTTGCATGGAAGATGATGGGGAAGGATAACAAATAAGAAGAAAGAAAAAAAATCCAAAACCTCAGAACTAAACCAAACCCCAAACAAGTAAAAATCCAACCACCGTAGTTTAAGTTTGCCAGTACACGCAGAGATTCTGTGATTGTGTCCTCAACTAAAAATGCAGATGCAGATCCTTAATGGAATAAGATGAAAATTTACCAAACTCCATTGTGAAGACAAGGTTATTGATGAGCAAGACTGTTAAAAATAGTTTGATGTCATCCACGTCTTCAAGCAGATTGGGTACTAGTCTGGGAAACACATTTGTAAATGTCTGGGTCTTTCTCAATAATGGGTTGGAGGTTCCCTAATGAAGATTAATGAGATAAAGATAGAAGGTAGAAAAACAAGAATATTCATTTATGGCTTTAACTGGAATATTTCATATGAGCCACCAAGACATTAGAGAAAATGTTACAGATGAAACACTCCCTCATTATTTTGTGGAGTCATTAATCAAAGTAAGGAAGACTATCTATTTTTTCTTAAGCTTCTGTCATTTTCTGAGATGGATTTCTATTTTATTAGCCACATGATTTTACAGGCAATAGACAGAAAATTGCCAATCATGTCCTGCTATCACAGAAGATTTATTCTTACATGAAACTGGAAAGGTGCAGCAGATGGCAACTGAGACCATTTTTTGCCAAGAAATAAATTTTTTTTTAAATCCACACAATATATAGGGTTAACTTTCTATGGGAGGTAATTCTATATTAACCTGTCTTCTCCAAACCTTCATGTGATCTTCAGTAGCTTTGAAAAAGATTTCTTAAAATAAAACTGAAAAAATACTTCAAAGCACCATGTCAAACAAAGAAAAATTAAAAAGCATTTTTGGAGCATATCTAGGAAAGTCATCTGAGTTTGACTTCCAGAATTACTGGTTCTGCTTCTGCTGATAAATTTCCTCATCTAAACAGCTTTTAAACTTTTAGTACAAGCCCGATAAATTGTGAGGGAGGATATGACTGCAAAGCAAAAAAATTAATAATTCCTTTAAAAAGTAGTTCTCCATATAATCTTTGAATCCGGAATCTAAAATCCAGGGAAGTCTAGGCATGTGCACATGATTTAGTGCTCCTAACTGGGTTATTAATAAAACATTTTAGGCTTCTAAAATAGTTTTTTTTCTATATTCTTTGGATAGGAAAACAACTACAGTATGGCATACACTGCCCACAGCGCATGCAGCTTTTCTAGAATTAGAAGCGAGGAAAAGAGGGAAATTCGGATGAATTCTATACATAGGAGATATTTTCTCTGCTGTAGTTGGTGGGAGGGTGTAGCTTGGGTGGTGGTCCCTGTGGGAGTCCCACGCTGAGCAGGCAGCTGAGAGCTGTCTGGGAATGCTGGAGAGGTAGGGAGCGACCCCAGCAGCAGGTCCCTGTGCCCATGCCTGCCCTCAGGCTCCCCGAGGTGACAGGCACCTGCTGCCAGCTAGGCTGGGGGTTGTGCCTGCAGAGGCCTACCCCTGCTGAGCTGGCATGGCCTCCGTGGGTGTGTGCTGCCATGCTGGAATCCTAAGGGCCCCCATAAAATATTTCAGACCCATTCAGCTGTTTGGCTGTCACTTCCTGGTGCCTGGATGATGACCAGCAATGTTTTAGCATGCTGCAAGGGAGCAGAGCTACCACTATCTGTGCCATTACACTGATGTAAGGTCTGCCTGAACATGAGATAGAAAGGAGACAAAGGAGAATTCTCTTGAATATCTCAAGCTGCCTGCATGTCAATGCAAGAGACATTTTTTACCCCAAAATACCCCACCCTCACAAAGATACAAGTCAAAACTTGAACTGGCTTATATTATTGGAAGTGTATAACCTTGTCAGATAACAACAAAGAATATTTGTTTGTATAGAAGTGGTCAGTAATATGGATAAGTTACTCACAGTATTTATCCTGGGCATTTTAGAGAAAATGAAATTGAGAAGAAATATAAAGCAGTCTGTATGCACATGAAGGCTGCAAAAATGAACTGAATAAGCTCTTTCCACAGGACATGGATGAAGTGGTTTATTTATTGAACAGATATAATCTATACATTCCTTTCAGGATTAAGTAAGGTGTTCCACCCACCTAAGTAAGGCAAGTAAATGGTCAGGTTTGGGTAAGGTGACACATTATGGTACTGAGTCCATATTAGCCCTTATCTACTCTTACTCTGAACTTATCCTCAGGTTTCTGTCACCCAAATTCTGTTACTTCCTTTCTTTCTCCTTAGGATCATGACTCCCTTAAAAAATAATTTTATTTACAGGTGAATTAAGTTTATACAATAGTTTGTGGGATTACAGGAGGATAAATCAGTCTAGACTTGAGGAGAAGATTTCTACCAACTCTGGGAGTTGAGCACTAAACAGATATAGGTGGCATGACTATGATACTTCCAACTAAAACCAGTGTAGAGATGCACAAACATGGTTCAGTGGTAGCCAGTTCTGTTTTAGGGTGCATAAGGTTTCCCAACACAGCTCTTCTCTCAGCTCCAGAAATCATTGCACTCACCAGCCCTAACATGCACTTCAGGACTTTCAGAGGTCCTAACATAGAGCCCAAGACTAAGCATCCTGCCATTTTTACAGTCTATTAGCATAATTTTCCAGTAGCTGTGCTTCTCTTCCTAAGACCCTGCCTGAATAAGGTGGAAACAGATCGGGGGAGATCTCTCAGCTCCTCCAGCATCGCTCTGCAGCTCGGGGCTGTCGCACACCTCCTGGCTTCAGCAGCCCTTGCTACTCACTAAACCTATTTGTTTATTTCAAGAGAAAGGTGTTATGTCTTCCCTTTAACTCTACATAGGTTATTTCTTTCACTAACAGTAATTTATTAAGACTAATCACGCAGAAGGCTACTTTTTAAAGATTTACTGCCTCTAAATTAAATATATTAATTTCATGAGCCATCAGAGCTTGGCAGTTTTTTCCAGATAGAAATAAGATGCTAAAACATCATAATAATTATTTTTTTAAAATTGCTTTCAAATTTAACATCTTAGATTGTTGATATTGACTGGTTTGGCATCTATTGTTTAGGAGACAAAGCATGAAAAATTTTCTTTATTCATGTGTGAAGCAAGAAAGCATAGGAGTGACAGATGAAATGGTCCTTAAATTATAAAGTGATTTGACATTAAAATTAAATGATGACAAATACAAATATTTTAGCAGAGAGAAAGGTCTCTATGGACATAAAATTATTACAGAAGTCACTCTATGGAAGAAAATGATCTAACAGCCACAGGATCTCAGTGATTATAAAATCTGATTTTTTTTCAAGCAATCTTGTTAGTTTTGAAAAACTATTCATAAATTTTAACATGTATAATACACTTAAAAATTCCGGAAAATCTTGACAGAATTTGCAGAAGAATCACTTGCACAAATAATACAATTACACAAAGAAGTATCTTTACCCACAAAATTATCTAAGAGAGTGGGGGAAAAAAAGATTTCTAGCAAGTCATTAAATACTGCATTTTGTACTTAGGTAAAGTCATTGGGTAGCAGTGGTGAAAAGCATATAATCTCTGTGAAAATGCATTAAAAAAGTATAATCTCTGTGAAAAAACAATGAAATATATTATTATAATATAATAATAAATTATATTTTAAAATGAATATGTTGTCAACCAAACTCCAGAAAGCAGTTATTGATAAAGCTTTTGGATTCTCATACTCATATGAAAATGTCCGTAAGTTCTTCTCCATTAAGTCCTACTGGGCAAAATCATTGTTAGATTTTATAAGTCATTATTGTCCAGAGTTTTGTGCTTTTTTGCACAAACACACATTATTCTTTTGCACTAAATATCCTTCAGTCACTAAATCCACTTATTTATGACCATTCTTTTACAGCAACATGTATAACTTCAGTAGCATTGCTAATAATCTTTAAGAACTACTTTATCCAACCAGCTGTTCCAAATATTCTCTCCTCTAGAGAAACATCATGAGTAGTGTTGAATGACTATTAGAAATATATTCTCATTATCACTCTTCTGATAATAAAAGTGTGTTCTCCTGTTGTGTGTTTATCTGCATGATCATTCCACTTACTGTATTCATAGTCATAAATTTTCAGAGATTTCGTGGATTTAAGAGAACGCAACAGAGTATTTGCAAAATCTAAATACTCAAGAATGATCTGGAATCAACTGGAATTATTGTAGAGAAACATTAAGGAATTTACCTTGAACAAATAATTAATTTCAAAGAAATGAAATAGCTATTTCAATATTTTCCTCAGTTCTGCCTCTGATATCTAAGCAGTAAGAATTGTGACACTTAGAAAATGAAAGAAATCAGTTTATCAAGCAAACTTGAATTCAAGGATGCAGCTGAGATGATATAACTCAGTTTGTTTCATGCACTTATGGACATGATGTTTGTAAATTCCTCCTTCCAAATTGCAGTGTTGCTTACATGTCCTTTCCCTGAAGGCCATGGCCAGCTATGTCTCTGTGGGCTATGAGGATGCGATTCTCTGCAGACGTTTACAGAAGGCAAAGTGTCCTGCTCATTCTTGGTAGTGATCGAGGAGAAAATGGCATTCCTACGGCGAGATGAATCCCATCTGTGAACACATTTTGCCTAAGCATTTTGTCTACACCAACTGCAGTGCGGCAGTATGTAAGAAAGTATCTCACACAGACACTCATACTGTAGTGTTTAACACCTGCTGACCAGTGGAATTCTTAGGACCTGCATAGAAGGCACACATGGAAGCAGGATCTGAGCACCAAATGCTGAATTATCCTGAGATACAGAGGCTTTGGGGTCTGACTGTAATAGATCTCTACTTTCTTGATCCCCTATAGGGGTCCCATCCTAGCAGAGATGGCAGGGAAACTCTTTTTGTGTAGATCAATCACCCTGCCCACAGCAAGAGCAGCAGTGACCAGAGGCAGGGCACAGACAGAGCAAAGCTCTTTTCCCTCCCTCCCATGGAGCCAGTCAGCAAGTGATAAGAGGCTAAAGCTCTCTGCACAAATACACACCTGCATAAAATGCCTCGAGAGATGACATGCTGTACTAAACTTCTTGCAAATAAATATATCTTTATGTTTATGTTTATATTATTGTGAGTGCAGCACCAAAAAAAGATACCGAGCTGACATAAGGTCTTGATCAGTTTCCTTCAATAAAATGTTCATACACACACACACGCAAATAGGATGCATGTTTTGTAATAAGATTACAGTATTTATTCGTTGGCTTGGAATTTACCATGGAATTCTGTAAGGCGTGTGAGAAAAGAAATCAAAGAAAGGAAGGGTAAATTTAATTCTTTGTGTGAGCCGCTCTCTCACCTCGAGCAGATGCCTGTGCACCTTGCAGGTCTGTACCATGACTGCAAATTGTCTCCACAGCACCATCCAGCGGCCTTTCCTTCGCTGAAAAACACCACAGAAAACCCGCACCCCAAAACTCCACGCCTCAGGGCTGAAGTGTACAGTAACACAGCCATATCCTCAGCGTGCCTGCTCTTCCCTCTGCCCTGCCCAGCTTCTGCCTTTTCTCTTCAGCCAATAACTATGTGCACAACACACTGGAATAACAGGGGAATGTAATGGTATCTATTTATTTTAGGATAAATAGAAGCACCGTTTCTCAGAATTAATCATTGAGCAATGTTCTGGAAATCTATGCAACAAATTATCTTGCATTTCTGTTACACATAATGAAACGTGAAGTAAGTTTCTGTCAGCATTTAACATCACTTGGAGAATGTAATAACAAAAATGTAGCTGAAGACTGCATTAAGCACTTTGAAATCCAGGAAGCCAGTTTCATACTGTGCTGTCACACAGACAAAAGAAAAAAAAAAAAAAAAAAAA
>VZTR01006843.1:0-25062 GCA_013400775.1 Chaetops frenatus | reverse complement strand
CGGGCGGGGGGCGGCGGGACGGCGCCCGCCCAGGGAGGCACAGCCTGCGGCCGGCCTAGGAGAGAGCGCGGCGTGTGCCCCTCCGCGCTCCTCCTGCCGGTACTGGCGTGTCTTTCCTCCCTCCCCGCGCCGCGCAGCCCGCGCTCCGGAGGGGACCGCCGCGTCGGGAGAAGCTGTTACTTTTTGCAGCCGGCATGAGGCTTCCCGAAGGAGCGAGGAGGCTCCGCACTAAGCAACCGGGGAAGAATCTGCCTCTCATCTGTTGCAGCGGAGCCCCGCGGCGGGCGCGGTCTCCCCGGCCGGAGGTGATGGGCACCCACTGACTCGTGGGCGTGCGTCCGAGAGTGCCTGCATGTGTGGGAAACATGGAGGAAATAAAGTAAAAAATGTGGATAGTGCCTGAGGTGGACGGCAGCCAGTGCAATAAAACAAACACCTTCTAAAGGGATTTAATTTACAAACGGGATTGAAAAAGGTACAACTTCCATGGGAAAATGTGACCTGTTAAAACTGCTGTCGGACGATGCCGGCTGTCAGCGCAAGCACCTAAACCAAGTAAGTTCTCATCAACTTTGATCTCTTCTCTTTCTGAGTCTGATTACCTTTTTGACCCTCTGANACGCACCATAAAAAAAAAAAAAAAAAAAAAAAGAAAGAAAGAAAGAAGTCCTTAAGGCTGTCTAAGGTAAGTTTTTGCGCCGACGCAAAGCAGCAGAAAGCGACATCGTGTACTCCCTTGGTGATAGTCCAGAGGAGTATTAGGATCTCTCCCTTCCTCTTGCATGTAATAAACGTATTTTTCCCTGTTAGCCGCTGCCGTGGGGAGCGCATCCTTCGGTCTCTGGGTGACACCTGCAGCACGGCGGAGCGCGCAGGGGGCCGGAGGGAGCGGGCGGGGCCCGCTTCGCAGGGCAGGAGGAGGCTCCGCATCTGCCACCCGCACAAGTGGGGACCCTGCCGACCCTCCCTCGCCCCCGCGGCCGCTGCCGGCCCTGCCGGCGCTGGCAGCACCGCGGCCCCCGGCGCCGCCAGAGCGGGAGTCCCCGTCAGGCACACGGGTGGGTGCGGGAGCCGCGCCGCGGGCCGCACCTGCTCCCCGCGGCAGTGACGGCCTCAGCTGCGGTGTCCCCGCGGGCGTCTCTCCCCGAGGGCACCTCGCTCCCCTCTGGCGCAGTCCGCAGGGACTCTCCAGGGAAGGCGGGGGTCTTGTCAGGAAGCCCCCAGGAGGGACCTGGAGGACGGCGAGATGCGGATGGCAGAAGAGCAGGGTGAAGTGGGACGGCTCCTGGAGCACAGGAAGGGGCTGGTGGGTTCATCCCCGCGTGGAGTTTACACGGGCGAGGCCCTGATGGCTGAGGTGATGGGAGAGAAGCTGTGGTCCTGCTGGGAAGAAGCAGCTGATGCTCTGGAGGTTTAAATGCCGACAGAAATTCAGCACTCTACCCAGGGACACAGCTGTAGTTGTGCCTACAGTTGTCAAAACCTACGGACTTGTTAATCTAATATTTCCCTGATTTTATCAGAAAACCTTATTTATGCACTTTTGTTTTACTGGACTTAGTTGAGTGACTTCCTGTTAGCATGGCAACCGAATTTTAGATTTCTCTACGCATGACTTGTGAGATGGCTCTTCCAACATTACAACACCTTTCAGGTGAAAGTAAAAACACCTTCTAGTATGTGTTTTTGTTACAGAGAATGGGTGCTGCACAAAGAAAAAAAGAAAAAATAGGTAACGGAGATTGCATGTTGGTTTCATCTGAGAAATAAATATTTCTAAGAAACAGTGCACATAGAGATTTTCTATGGAATGCAGAATAGAATGGAAAATAGTTTAAGTTCTACAGGCTATAAATATCAACATTACAGCACCCTAAAGTCCAGTTTGCTTGAAATTTCAAGTTTAATTGTATTGCAGTGACATGGAACATTTCTGTGTTTATGTTACTTGCTCCAAAGCCCACACCTTGATAGCTTAGCAAGGTTTTCTGTGCAAGCATACTGAATTGTCCATAAATTAACCTCATTCACTCAAGCAATAGTTTTGTGTACAGTTAGAGAAGCCAGGCAGGAGTCAGAGTGATTTAGACCTGTTTTAGAATAGCAGAAATTCTGGAATACCTGAATTTACCCCCATTTTTTAGGCAACACTCAGAAATAAGCTTTGTCCTTCAATATCAAAATAGCTGAAACCAAACACAGTTTTCCTTTGGTGTTACCTTCTACACTGAAAGACCTTGGTTTTGTTTGAAGAAGGATGGCGTTCTTTACTATGTTTTTTTCCTCTTTTTTCTTCTGTTGTTCAGACTTAGGAACAGATGAGACTCTATTTGGAAACAGGAAAACAAAAATATGTCTGTCTTTTAAATTTAACTTCATCCACTTACTCTGATTCTATGTATAGTAGTCATTGCCCTTAAAATAGCTCCAGAAAAAAAATCCATTTCTTCTTATCTCATGCTGTTTAGAGCCAAATACTGCTAGCTGAAATTTAAGTGAAATTGAGGTCAGAGCTGGTATGATTTTGACTATCTTTTTGAGACCTTTGCTTATTTTCTGAAAATGTTGGGTCCTGATCAATGTGGCTCCGCTCCTGGTGACAGTGGGCTTACATTTCTTCAGTGTGGAGAGACCACCAAGTATATATTGAGAGACACATAGAGAAAACTGTTAAGGGATCAGCTTTCACCTTTGTGTGTGTGTGTGTTTACTGCCTAACTTAAGTGACAGAGAAAAATGTGCATGACTGCTCCTCTCAAGACCTGAGACCTGTCTCCATACCAGTACACTGTATAATCTGTCAACTTTTTCTGTGATTCTGGAGTGGGGTAGCAAAATCAACAGGGAAAATCCTGTGTGGTGTCTTGCCTCTGGTGGTGCTGGTAGCCAGTGTTAAAAGGGACTGAATTAATTTTGAAAATGATGACTAAGTCACCATATCTTATGGAAAGGCAGCATAGAAGCAGGAAGAAAAGACACTGTTATAACCTGTTTAAAGAAAAAGCAGATAAAAATAGATGAAGCATTGTTCTATTCAGACACTTAATGGCTTTGTGAGTGTCAGATTTATCATTACTTTTTCTATTCAGTTTTAAGTTGTGCTGGGTTATATTCTTGTTACTTTCTCAAATCAAGTATTCTTAATTACTGAAAGAAGGTTGAAGGTAAAATTTTGTGTGTAAATCAATCTTCCATCACCATGTTTTGTGACAAAACAAAATTCCAGAAACCATCTGGTTAAGAAGTCCTGAATCATTGAGAAAGATAAGCCAAACTTGCCCTTGTTTTATTACACTGCCACTATGTTAAGTAGCGTAGCACAGTTTTAATGTAACACCAGCATCAATGGTACAAGGATCCTCATGTCCACTCTGATTTGTTTCTGAAAAAAAGAAAAAAAAATCTCCTGACTAATTACATATTAATTAATATAGTTTTGTGTAGTGAATACAGGGGAAGGATGAGCAAATTAAATCTTTCTGTAACAGCTGTGCATGCAGAAGTCCTTCAAAGGGGCATTACCTTTCAGTCAAATAGAATTTGAAACTGTCAAAAGAAGAACAGCTGAAAATAAGACAATTTCTTCGCACAGTGAAGTTTTCAAAGGAATCAAAAGGTTTTTAGTGTGCCACAAAGACTAAAAGAATAAATAAATTACTTCACTATTGTATTGTGTTCTGCTTGGAGTTGTGGGCTGTTTTTGGTTTAATTTGAGATTTTGGTTTAAATTCTCAAATTACTTCTTCCACTATTGTATAACAACATTTCTAGTTTAGATATTGACTGGTGTGAGACAAAAACTGAAAAGAACCTTGGATACAAAATTACTGTTTTTTACAGCTAAGGTATTTTTCAGCAAATATAAGCTGAAGTGGGAAACTTCCTTAAACTTGAGTGAATTGTACATTTGTCTAAGATTATGAACGAAGCAAACCTAATCTCTGAAGCCTGTGACAGTTTCTGCAATTTCTTGTTCACTGAGTCTTTGCTCGGTACATTAATCTCAAATTCTTCTGACATATTTGTGCATGTCAGATGAACCATTTGAATGTTATAACCATACTATCTGATATATTATGCAGTGGGTAGAAAGGAGAAGAGTAAATGGAGAAAGTTTTCTCACTGAGCTTTTCAGAGAAAGAAGTTACGGGATTCTTCTGGAGATGCTTTCTACTTACCATTGAAAACTTTGAGGATCAAGCAGCCTTTCCCCAGGAGGCAAAGGCCTCCATCCCACCACTTGTGCAAGGACAGCCACTGAGCAGTCAAGCCATGTGGTGGTGCCCTTAAGCTCTTCCAGTCCTAGCTCAGGATATGCTGGTTTTCCAGTACAAACAAGATCCTTTTGTTTGGTTTTGTTTTTCAAGAGTGATTCTGATACCGGTGTTAAGGACCACAAGTACATCCTTCCTTGGCTCAGAGAATCAGAAAGTTTATGCTACTTGCATTCACACCTAAAACCCTACTGGCAAAAGAGGGCTCCTCGTGTCCTTGTGCCAGCTATCAGGCAGTGCACAGATCAGTTAATTTAGAGCTGGCACCTAGGAGGACTCCAGCCTCCTGTAGATCTTGTAGCATCCAAGCTAACCTTTTGTGGCTACATTTGATAACCCTGAACTGACATGAAATACCTATTTTCTAGCTATCAAGGTGAACCTGGAGTGTCTATCTTCCTTTCCTGGAAACAGAAGGGTTGAAGCAGAGAGCAAACCCTCCTCTGTATTTTATCCTTTATAACAGAAGAAGCATCCCCCACAGGTGACAGTTTCTCTTTGTTAACCATGCAGCAAAAGCCAAGACAAGGAGCCTTCCTTCTTAGGGTAGATTAGCTGAATCCCAGCTGTGCAGAGCAGGCAGTGGTAATACATCATAAAAGTTGAATAAGCACAGAGGTCAATAGATACAGGGGAAATGGTTGCTATAATCAGCCTAAAATGTACATTAAAGAAAAAAAAAAAAGGAAAACAAAAAAACTTGCATACACATGCATGTGCTCCAAGCTGCTGTGCTAACTTTTAAAAAATATGTAAATAGCATGAACTCAGAACTTCTGGGAGTTTGCCAGCTGCCACCTCTGCAATCGAGTTTCCTATCACAGAATTCTTCAAAATGTAGAGTGTTACACCAACTATCAATAACTACTTAATTTTTTGTCACTTTTCGGCTCAGGTGTCTGGTTCGCCTACCTGTTAGAAAGAGGCAGCTGCTGCCAAAGAACCCAGCAATTTTCTCAGTGATGGCTAAGTAGTGGGGGATTATTAACCCAGGTCATAAAACATGAGAGGAGTGTTAATACAGCTCTGAGTGTATCCAGCTCAAAATGTATGGTGAGAAGTTGGCCTGGCCTGAGAACCTCACAACTCCTTACATCTCACTTCTGCTATTTGGGATTCTGCCAATAAGGACCTTCCTGCAGCAGACTCTGTGAGATTCACTGAGAATTCAAATCCCTCCTTCTAACCCTCACTTAATTAAAATACCCACTCACATCAGGATACTAGATTAGCAGTTCTAGTAGAATCAATGCTGTTTTGTGTTTTTTAAATTAATGGATAAACTTTTACCAGGGATCCTTCTGTAATGCCCTAAATCAAGGGAAGAATATCAAAGATTTGAAGATGAAATCTGTAGTATTCCCTAGCACACAGATGTTTTTAACAGATTAGCAGGATGTCAGGCCAGAGAGTACTCGACTGAGAAGGTAGAGCACCAAACTTACATCCAGTGAAAATTATATTTTCTTCTTTATTTTTCTTATAAAATTTGATATACTTCAAATTTATTTATCTTTTCCAATAAATATTGTATTCTGTGCATTGATTTGCTACTGTTATTTCCATTGTAAAAAGTAAACCAGACCAATTTACTTCTTTTGAGTAAAGGAATGAACAATAGGATTATAGCAGAAGATGAAGGGTCATATTGTGTCTGATTTAAGATTACCCCTAATAAATTTCTATATACTAATTTCAATTAAAGAAAAAATTAATGGCAAATTTTGAAAAGCTCTAAAAATGGATTTCTGCAATGAAGGCCTGTGGTTTTTTTCACCTAGGTCCCACAAATTTTATTGTAGTTGTAAACACCAACCACCTACATTCTTTGTATAGTCACTGGAGAGAGACAGAAACAAGCTAATGGCGTGAACAAACTAATCCATCCAATTTATACCTGACATAGAGTGGAAGGAATCAGGTATTTATCGTTGCTGGTTGTTGTTTGATTTCACACAGCTGAAGTAAGGCAAGATGAACCTTACCCTAGTGGTGTCAAGAAAACCAAAAAACCCAAACAAACAAACAAACAAACAAAACATTTTCAGAGGAGACAATAAATAGGCGTTGATTTTCTTCTAAGATGTCTTAAGGTTTTGTTGACTTTCCTGATATTGATGCAGACATCATAGCAATAACAGATGTCTGCAACATAATTTAAATATCCTGTTGTCTGTTCTCAAATTTTTTTAGGAGTTTGTGAATGGATTGGGTAGCTGAAATACAGCTCCTAATTGTGCCAAGGGAAATGGGAGTGTCAGCTGGACTCTTGCAAAAGAAGAACACACAGTTCTGGGTGCTCACATCCTGCCTCCTCCGAGTGCAAGGTGTCTCTTTTCCAGAGAGAGAACACATTGTATCTGTAGAGCAAGGGGAAGCAAGCACAGATTCTCTCTTCAGATGTTCTCAGCATTACCAGTGCCACACTGTACCTTAGTCCACTGAATACAGAAATTATCTCTCAGTGATGAATTAGTTTTAACTGGTGTTCACGTGGAAATGCTCATTATTATTAAACACTTCAAAAACAATCCTTCTGCTGCACTTCAGCAGTGATTGCTGAATGGATCCTGCCTATCTTCCACTGAAAAATAGCTAAAATATCCCATCTGTGTTTTGCTTATACTGACAACTTTTTTTTTAGGTTGGGAGAGGTACTTGCCATTCATTTTTGATGGTAATGATTTAAAGTTATGAGAGCTGCAATCAATCCGTTGGACTTGTATATGCTGGCATAGTGAGTTTGTTTTTCAAATTTGATGTGTTCTGTAGAACATGTATACTTGCAACACCACATGTGCTTTCCCTATAGTGGCTTTAACTAGCTAGCAGATAGCCTAAAGCAGGAATTTTGGCCATGAATAAAACCAAATCCAAGTTGCCTACAGAACAGTTGTCTAATTTGCCTTAAGCCTCTTAGCTACAAAACTGTCATTCCACAGGCAGTAGCTAACTGTTTGTCTTTGAATTCATCTAGACACTGAAACATCAGACCTCTGAATCTGTATAGCCTTTAGAAAGAACTTGGTAACTTCATAGGGTGATTCATATGACATATCTTGAAGGAAATTAATTGCTCTCTGCAGGGAGTGCATTTCTTCCCATTTGTGTTGAAGGAAAATTGGGATGACAAACCAGCCTTGGATGTCAGTGTTTTGGATTCCTGGCTTAGTGAATATGTGTCTCGCATTTATTTTTTGCATGTTTTAAATGGAAGTACTTTATTGTGTCACATAATCATTAATAAGGTTTCCTAAGTCTAATATGAAGAATGTGCTGTTCTAATTTTTTTAAAATGTTACGGAGCCTGGTACCTATGGCACAGGGATCACATATTTCAACTTGTCGACATAGGCAGGTATTTGCACCAACTCCTAGTCTGTAACTACTCTTGTATTTTCTCATAAAAGGCATCATGCTTCATAAAGAGCAATTGCAAAATAATATTTTGGTCTGTCCACTTGCATAAAAATATTTTATTAATGATTGTTTAACCTTGTGATACTAATTTTGAGCATACTTGTTTATGCACTGAGGCCAGTTGTACCAAATACTAATGCAATTTGGGATGATTACATTTATTTTGATGCAGTGTCTTCATGTAGAACTAAANTTTTTTTTTTTTTGTAATTTAAAATTTGCTTTTCCCACAATACTTAAACCAGGCAAACTGAGCAGGGGTTTGAAAGTCCCTTCTTTTCAGTGTGATTTTGCCCACAGAGGATGGAAGCAGGGGATGCTCAGTGAGCTGGGTTGCATTTCAGTTCTTGGACACTACTCCATCCCCAGAGCTGCACTGAAGACTGAACTAGCTTGGCCACACAAGCTGGATTTTATAAGGTTGGGTTAGGATCAAAGAAGGATTTCTCATTCATCCTCACTGTACTTACTGTGCACTCACTACCTAGAAACCACCCTCCTTTTGCTACTGCTTCTGCTGGCTTTAAGCCAAGTGGGGACTTCTTTCCATCTGAAGAGTGCAGGCAGGATTCAGCTTTATAGGTTTCTATAATGAAAAAGATTCTCCAGTGCATAGGATCTGGATGTATGTCTTCAGTCTGTTCTGTTATTTTATTTTGTTAAAGAAATATTGCTCTTATAGCAGGGTATTTTCTTGCTTAGCACTCTTAGAGAAGGGTTTTGCCAGTGTCTCCTTAACTGATGTACTCCTGTGCATTCACCCATGTCCCTTATTAACTTTGGATTTCCCACTCACTTGCTGGGTACATTAAGTCCAAAAGTTGTAGGTGAACTCTTGTTGAGACTGAAGAGGATTTCATTTGGCTTTAGTGGCACCAAGTTCTGTGGGAAAGAAACTATCCCTGAGGAGAGGTTTGGGCCAGCAGTACCTGTGTGTGGGTCTGTAGGTCTGTAGGTCTGTGTGATGAGATATGTTCAGGGAACTCATCAGCTAGTTAGTCCTCAAAGCCTTTTAAGTTCTTCAGGGCATTGCTACTAACACCCAAGTAATTTATGAGATAATATCTTGCACTACCCAAACCCCACATGTCAGGGTCCTTATTTTCAGAAACAGCCAATGCTGATTAGTGATTCTTTTTAGTGATAATCTATAACCAGGCTTCTCTTAAAACCAAGGTTTGGTGAATTTGGGCAAGATAGCAAGGGCATGAATGGAAGTTTGAGGAGGATAGAAATAGGCTGACATTTCAAAATGAAAGTGAAAAAACCAGTAAGTGTTGTAATTTCAGAGCAATCAAGGAAGTTAGGGACGATGAAGACCATGATTCTTGAGAGACACTTGAGACACTCTCAAGTAGGTCAGCTCATGCTCGTCTTCCCCATGATACTCCCAGTGACAGTTAGATAATAGACATCTTTAAGGGCTTGATTTACTTTTGGGAACATAATGAGTGGGTTGACATGTGTACTGGGGCAACGTGACACTTTAGTCCTCTTACTCCATTAGTGTTTGCTTGCCTTCTTACTGTTATTTTAACACTCTTAAACCCATTGCTGAAAAACAAAGGCTGCAATAAAAATTACCTAAACCAATCCACCACTCATGATAGCAAAGCTTTATGGCCAGCACATGATGGAATTAATTTTAAGAAATAACTTCTTTCCTTCTAATTTAACCGTAATTCAAGAAAGTATTCAAGCATAAAGAAGTTTTGGTGTTCTACTGAAAGCAGCTTCAGAAGGTGCTTCCTGTTAAGCATTGGCTTTATTCATCTTCTTGGTATAAAACATTTTCACATTTTTCATAATCCAGGTTTAAGGAATAAAATTTGAAAGTTCAGGTGAACATTTTATGTATGACAACAAAGAAAAATATCAATAATGCACAAACCAACATCTCTTTAGCATTTTTTCAGGTGTTAGAAATATATTAAAGATGATTGTGTTACACGTGTTTGCATTCTCCCTTGGAATATGACTTTGGTTCAGATATTCAACTTGTTGTTCAAATTTTCTCCCATTCTTTTACCATAACTCCCTGAGAAAACTCCTTTTATGACAAGCTTTCTTTATATAAACAGCTGTCATTTAAGAAGGTCATTTTGTAGCCGAAGATGCCATGTTCAAAAACTCTTTCTCCACTTTTGTGTATCATAAAGGTTGCTTAAAATCCCAAAAGCTTTCTGCTTTTTCATTTATTTGTGTATTTATTTGCCGTACATTGCAACTATGTGTGCTCTTTGGTCTTAGGGAAATACTAAAATCACAAGTGAATTTAAAATTATTTAATGGTCAAAGTAGTTTGAAATTACACCACCCTTACGGAAAATTTAAAAAAATACAAAATAAAATAACGGTGACTTCTCATCAATCATACATATGTATAGATGATGTAACTTTAGAAAATTTGTCCCCTTAGTTTCAAGAGAATTATAGTGCTCTGGCAGCTTCTTGTTTCTTCTCAATAATTTAGCAGTTTATAAAAAATATATTGTATTTACTTTTCCACTCTGATGCAGTCAATATAATTACAAGTTATGGAAAATCTAATCCAAAATCTTTTCGCTGTTGAGTATTTTAGAAAAATATTCTAAACATTGTCCTGAAACATTAATCTGTTTGCAATTATTGCCATGATTGCAGGCAACATCTGTCCTGTGTGATATAAATTTTTTTCCATTCTCTATATAAATACCTTTTTCTGTTGCAGTTTACAGACTCATATATATGGAATCTTCATTGAGGGAAGTGGTGAATTTTTTTTTAAATATATTGCTATAGTTGACAAGGTCTAAAATCTCACTGCATCTGGTTATGAGAATTCTTGCATCCTTTCCATTGCTGGTAAATTGATTTCAAGAATGAAAGTCAAGCAGAGAATGACACATATAAACCAAATCTCTTTTTTAATCATTTGTAAAACATTCAGGAACCATTTGGAAAAGGATTTTATAGAATTGCCAAAAAAAACTGATTTCCATTTCAAGGTTATAGCTCATAAAATGAAAAGAAAAAAAATCAGTCTTCGAAGTCTCTACTATAAACAGAACTCTAGTGTACTATTACTTATTCAGTATGTTCAGGCTGCTATTAATACTTCCAGTAAATCCCATAAACTTTACTGGATATAAGGTAGCATGGATTTAACATTTCATCTACTTAAGTCAACTGTGAAACCAGGCATTGTATTATGATGGAATGATTTCCAGATCTGTGGATGCCCCAATTGTATTCTGTGCCAATATATTAGCGTTTATAGGTCCTTATAGTTTTGTGTGCATATACATATAGATCTTTATACGCACATGTAAGAGAAGAACACATGTATATTTACGTGTAGAGAGAAATATTTATGTGTACTGTGCAACTGGCACATGTCAAAAGTTAATATTTGCTCTGGTGAGTGAAAGAGAAGAGCTACCCAGGTTTCAGCAATACAGCCTATTTAGGTGTCTATCTTGTGTGAGCACAGAGTTATATCAGTATCTTGTTGTCTGGGAGTATTTATGTCTCTGCACTTGTTTATAAGATTTAAAAACTAAGTGACTGAGTCCAGCTCTTGGCCAAGTATGGCTTCTTTGCCATCCCAAACAGAGAAGAGCTGTGAACTTAACTTAATGGCAACCTACCAGGACATGGAAAATTTAGAGGCAGTTACTTTTCTTGACAATTTAGAGACTCCCAGGAGGTGGAGGCTTCTTAAAAGCCAGCAACTTCTGTCCCTGGAGCTGACAGCTCTGACACTGTGCAAACTTAGACACAGCTCCTACAAAGGAATTTTTTTCTCAAGTCTAGTAACAAGTGCAGCTTGACTAGGACTAATCTATTATCTTTCACTTTGTTTACTATCCAGAAGAAATTAATTTTTTAGACTTTTATGTAGACTTGTAGACTTTTGTAGACTTTTATGCAATTAAAGTCTACAATTTTCTGGCAATTAGACAGCAGTCTATTAATCAAATTCATGTAATTCTAACAATAACATTTTTAACTTCTTCTTAGGTGAACTGCAGATGGCAGCTGTCAGGGGAAGCACCTGAGAGGAGGCAGAATACTCTTGTGCTACACAGTTTCAAAACCTCCTCAAAAACCTGCTTTTGAGAGTAAAGACCAGAGTGTACATAATATAAAATGAAAATATAACCCAGAGAAGCTGTGTATGCCCATCCCTGGAAGTGTTCAGGTTGGATGGGGCTTTGAGCAACCTGATCTAGTGAGTGTCATCCTCTGTCCATGGCAGAGTGGTTGGAGCTAGATAATCTTTGATGTCCCTTCCAACCCAAACCTTTCTATGATTCGGGATAACCAAGGAGAAGACATATCCAAAATACCTATCCAACATTATTAAAAAAAAAAAAANTATATTTAAAAAAAAAAAAAAAAAGAAGAAGGAAGTTGCTACAGGATTAAAGGTATAAACTGGATTAGAGATGAGATCAAAAAACAATAGTAATTAACGCCTGTTTGAAAGAAGGTTTAACAGCTGTTTAATTCCAAAAGATTAGGAAACTGTTGAAGTAAAACACAAAGACTAGGAGGAAGCACACTGGGGAATAGACAAATACTGGAAAGATTTCCAAGAGGTTTTAGGGGTAGACAAAACCATGGTTTGCTGAAGGGAAAAGGGATCACTACAAGTAGAAAATTTAAGATTGAATAGTACAGTAAAGCTATATCACAGTGATTCAGAAAGATACAGAAATCACTTTCTTTGTCTCTTCCTAGTGCTGGTGAGTGAGAGAGATACCAGTAATATGAGAAACAGTAGTTTTTGGGCTATACAATAAGTACAGCTCTTGACCAGCACCTGCAGTGTAGCAGTACTGTTGTACTTATACACATTAACTCTTCTTTGCTCTTCTGACCTATAGTGTCTGGCAAATTTAAACAGAAATCCTATAGTAATTAATTTATTTATCATTTCCTTAATCCCAGCCTACCTAATTACGTCAAAGTTTGCTTTACCACTGACTAACGCTGTGATATTATAAACTACTAAGTAGTTGTAATGCCTTTGATATTTTAGCAACAGTCAAGATTAAGAGACACTGTGAGTGGTGGGACAAACTGGCTTACTGGACTGTTGGCAGTAGAGGATGGAACATTTTACCATATACGATTTTGGAGACTTCACATTAAAGAAATCAAAGGGGACATGAGAATGTGCTTAAAATTTCCTGGGAAAGCACAGAGAAAACATAATAGGATTATACCACTGGAGCCTGAAATAACACTGAGTGACACCAAAAGTCAGCTATGTAGTATTGTGGATGCAATTGCTGAACTGTAGCAGTCCTGGCAGCTTTTGAGAATCAAATGAATCATGTATTTGGGTGGTATAAGATTCTTAAGCGTATTTAATTTTCTCTAGCTGTTGAATAAGAAGCAACACAGACCAAGAGCTACACGGTGTCTTGGCAGTCAAGTAAGAGAGACTCCAAACAAAGAAAGAGCTGGAACAGATCCCTGAAAATGAATTTACTATGCTGGAACAGATAGATGAAGCTGGGCAATGAAAACAATCCCTTTTTTTTTTTTTAATTATTTTAAATAAAATCAATTGAAAGTGAAAGACTACCATTTGAAGTGTCAAGTGATCTTGATAATTTGTGTCATTTTGAGTTAAAATTGTGTTGGTACTTCCTCTAGAAAAAAAGTGTGGATTTCCTGAGTATTGGATATGTAAATCTCATTACTTGTGCGAAGTAACAAAATGAACTTGTAAACTGTAGTGAATTACAATCTGGAGGATTATAACTTAAATGAAGAAAATAAGCTGTGTTGATGTTATTGGAAATTTTTCAACTGGTTTGAGTACAGTCACAGTCTTACTGCCTGCAATTTGATTTTTTTAAGCCTAGTAGCATGTGTTTAACAGTGGCAAAAAAAGTATATCTATAGATGGGTACAGTAACAGAGTATCTTCACTTGCTGTACTACTTGGCAGGGTTTTTCTTTAACAGATACAGTTTCTCTGTGTTTTGTAATCCTCTCTGGGTTTTTATTTCATCAAATCATCCAGTGTCCTATGAAACCCGCAGAAAATTTTAGTATCTTCACAATCCTTCAGCAATGAATTCCTCAAGTAATTGCTTGAAGTCTCATCATCTCTTTCATTTTCTTGAACATGACTCTTAATGCCTGTTTGATTGCCTCTGGATCCCATACCCGAAAATCCAATGAACAATTAATCCATGTCTGTCCTCTTCTTGACACCCATAATAACACAGACCTGCATTACACCTTCCATCTGTCCTCCTTTCACAGAGTACAAATTTGTACCTTATTTAGTCATTCTGCTTCTGGAAGGTCTTCTCGAGATTCAGACGTTCTGCTGCTCTTGTCTGAAGGTTTTCCAGTGCTACTGGCTCCGCTTTTGAGATAAGGAGCCTAGAAATGCATGTTCAGTCTTGCATGCCACTCTGAAACTACAGACATACACATTTGCATTAGTATAAGTGAAGCAAATTCTGTTTGACAGGAAATGGGCATAGTAATTAGAGAAAATTCATCTCTGCTTTTGGTAACCATGACTCCAAATTGTTTTTCTTGTCCCTTTTTATAAAAGACAAGTTACAGAGTACTTCTTTTCTTTTCCTGAAGCCAACTTGGCAGAGGTAGCTGAGACATGTAACTGGTCATAACTCATTTACACATAGACAAGAAAGGAAGATTTATAAAATATCTTGTGTTTTGTTTATGTCAGTCTATTTCAATGCTGGGAACATAACTTTTATTTTACTAATTGAAATAAAGATCAAAAGTTCTGCAAAACCTGAATCATTATAATGTAGAAATGCTTACTAATGCTAGAAATCAGTACTTTTAGTTCCTATACATCTGTTGAAATTCTGCTTATTACTCCCAGTAGCATATGGATCTAATGGAAATTGTAGAACTTTTGTTATTCACTTAAATTTTCACAGCCTCTACCCAGCTGAACTTGTCATTCTGAGTTTGTTAAAAATGTGTCTCAGGTTTTGGAACAGTAGAATTTAAGAGAATAGGAATTTACTGAGTCATATAATACTGCAAACAAGAGTTGAGAGACTACTCACTGAGCCATGCAGAATCCACTGTTCTTTTCTGTCTTTTGCACTCTAATTACACATATCACAAAGTAAAAATCCCTCTGTTTCTCCAGACTTGAAACTTATTTAAGTGTTTGTGTTTCTCTTAAGACATCCAAATAAAATAAATCATAGATCCTTTAACAAAACATTAACTGTTCGGTTGTTTTTCCGGTTGGTCTGTTGGGAAAAGGAGTCGTCATTCAATCTCATTTCTATCACATCTACCTGAAAAAATTGCAATTTATAGTATAGGACTGTTGAGATGCATTTATGATCAAGTTCCCCTCAGCTGGCAGTGACAAAAACGTAACTCAGACACGGTCTAGAACAATTCTGATTTTCACTGGAGTGATATTTGAAAGCTTCTCACATGCCAAAGAGTGTTATCTATTCCTTAGCACTGAAAGGTGTTATCTTTGTTATTGTATATGAAAAACCAAAGTAGAGGGAAGCCTGAGTAGGCAGAAAGCCCATGGTCAATACATTTCCAAACTTTAAGGAGCTATTAGACTTGAAGGTGTTTCAATATATTATAATAGATTTTTAATTACAAGCAATAGAAAAATAATTTGATTGTGTCGTGATTCTCTGTGACAGAGCATTAGAGATGATAACCTGCTAGTTCAGAAATGCCACAGTCTATATCTCATGTCACTGTATAATCTGAATACAACATGACTTTGTGTTTATCATTTTGTCATGTTGCTGGATTCTTTTCTTGGCAATTGCACTGCAAAGCTTATTCTGCTCTTGATATATTTTGATATGGGGTTGAAATATTAACTTGATTTCAGCAGTGGTGCAGCCATTTTTCCCCTTACTAAATATATTCTCAGAGAGAGTCACTGATGGGCTGGCCCTTGGCCAGCAGTGGGTTAGTCTTGGGACTGGCTGGCACTAGCTCTGTTGGGCATTAGGGAAGCTTCTGGCAGCTTCTCACAGAAGCCACCCCTGCAGTTTCCCCCCACCCCCATGAAAATCTTGCCATGCAAACCCACTACAGCCCAAGGCTTGGCTCCCCTAAACTCATTATGCTCGTTCAAAACCAGCACTTCTTACATTGCATCTTAATGTCTCTCCAGTAAAAAGGTCTTGGTTCTGATTAACTAGTTTCTTCCTTTTATTCTTGATGTCATTGTACTTACCTCCAATTGTCCAAAGTATATGTTGTTTATCCTGAAGAATCACATTTTCTAATGGCATAGTTATTATTAACAAAATCACATTATAACAGAGGAGTCAGTCACTGATTACTTACATCTTATCTAGTTTTATGAACATGAATAAAGAAATAGACATCCAAAATTTTAGTTATTCATTGGTGTAAAATTAAAAGTAAACATTTTTTCATTTTAAGGCTGCTTGGGATGAAAAAGTGCTTGCACATATAGTTTGGATTATCAATAGAAATTATTAACTTGTGCATGAGATTCAAGAGTGAGTCATGAAGAAGCCGGGGAAGAGAGAATTCCTATCAGCCAGCCAAAATAGTCCTCTCTGCTTCATGAGTACTGCTAGAAGCGTATCTAATGAAGGAACAAACCACAAAGGCAGATATTGGAAATATATTCCCAAGCAAGGCATCTAGATGTTACAATTGCCAAGTATGGTCTTTTTATGCTCATCATAAATGTTAATGCTATGACTGGAGGAGAAGAGGGAAGAAGAGGGCCGGAAAACCAGCAGGAGTCATAACAGTGGCAGAACATCGAGTAAGACATTCTTCCTGAAATGGACTGCTTCTGTTACAGGAGAGAAGCCTGTATCTCATTCTCATTATCAGACTATGCATTTGCAAGGTGTAAATAATAACTACTGCCTTGGAAAGAATTATCATACTTTATAAAAGGACATAAAAACTGCAGATGAGTATGGTTGAATTGCACATTTCATGTAGCTGTCTGTAATAAGAAAAAAATACCAAAAGGAAGAGTCATAACCCATGCTGAGTTAATGGTGGGGCTCAGTGATCTCATCTTCCATGAGTCTGTAATTTGGATTTTTTTGTAGTGCTCTTGGTATGTGGTCAGAAAAGTTAAGAACTGAAAGACCATATATATAAAAAATGCTGCCAGGAGTTACTTCCAAAACAGAGACTGTAGCAGACTTACAGCAGTGAACTCTATAACAGGCACTGTAGTATGTAGGTGGTGCTACTTCTGCCATTTATAGGCAATAAATACTATTCACTTTTGCTTAAGAAAGAATACTTAAAATTGCAAAATAATTGTCATAGTGTAACCAAGAAGCCAACTCTTAGAAATTGTACTACACTGCTTGTTGTTTATAACTAAAGAGTCTAACCTTAAACAATTACTTTTTATGGACAAAATTTCTAGATCTTTTAGCCAGAGACATATTTAAATATACAGAAAAAAGGATTGCTTGCAATGAGAAAAAGTTTAAAAATTTATACAGCTTTGTTTGAAAATAATCACATCTGTGCTGTTCACACAGGTGATAGTAAGTACCAGAACACAACTCCTAATTTTTCCTAAAAAAGAAAATGAATCTTTGTTTTTTTTAATGCAGTTTTTTTCCTAAGGGAAGTGCTGACTTGTGAAATTAATACCATCCAAGTAGTCCAGGAGAAGAGATTAATTTTGTGTAGAGCTTCCTTTCATTAACGATTGTTACAGGAGGCCAGCATATTTATTGCATAGAATTACCTCCCAATATATGTTTATCTCTGAGTGTTTATGCTTAATATTCAAAATTTCTTCAAACATTTCATAAGAGCATCTGTTTTGTCATTTTAAAAATATCAATGTGTTTTTTTTTTTATTCGTATAATGACAGAATCACGGGATGGTTTGGGTTGGAAGGGACCTTAAAGATTGTCTAGTTCCAACCCTACTGCCATGGGGAGGGACACCTTCTGCTAGACCAGGTTGCCTGGCCTTGAACATGTCCAGGGGTGGGACATCTACAACTTCTCTGAGCAACCTGTTGCAGTGCCTCACAACCTCAGAGTGAAGAATTTCTTCCTAATATCTAATCAAAACTTACCCTCTTGCAGTTTAAAGTCATTATTTCTTGTCCTGTGGTTATCTGCTCATGTAATAAATCACTCTCCAGCTTTTTCTGAGTACTCCTCTCTTTAACTACTGGAAGGCTGCAAAGAAGTCTCCCCTAAGCCTCCTCCTCTCCAGGCTAAACAACCCGAACTCTGTCAGCATGTCTTCACAGAAGAGATCTCCACCCCTCTGATCATCATGATAGCCCTGCCCTGGACCTGCCCTAGCAGACCCATACTTTCCTGTGCTGGGGACCCCAGATTTGGATGCAGCACTCAAGGTGGGGTTTTAGGAGAGCCGAGAAAAGGAGCAGAACCACCTCCCTCATCTTGCTGGTCATGCCTTTTTCAGTAAAGTCCAGGATTGTCCCAAAATAGTGAGGCACATGTAAGTACCACCTGATGTATGCAGTGTTTCAAAGCAAAATACTGCCTTGTAAAATGCCACAGGGGATGATCTCATATGAGCACAAACATTCATAGTTGAACAGAAGCTTCAGTCTTTGATAACTAACAGTAGATACAGGTTATAGACCTCTGAACTGTTTTTCCTTTCAATAGGTAGCACAAGTATTTTTGATCCAGACCAGTATGTCTGTGTACATTTTGGATGTATGTATGACTAGGTCCAATGGTTTCATCATAAAAGTTTTCTAGTTTGTGAATGTTTGTGACTTCCATTTGAGTTTTGAGTCAGGTCAGTCTGCAGCTTCTTCATAAAGTTCAGTAAAGGGCAGTACTGGGCATTTTTTCCATCAGCTGGAATGAGAGTAACATCTCTTCTGTATGCAGCTCTTGTCCCAGGTAAAATCAATTTCACGATCCTAATTCTGTGAGTCACTGGGCAGTGTGACTCACCCAGCATCACCCAGTGGTATCTTGAGTTCCAGCCTGATGCTTTGCTCACCAGGTAACTGAACAGAAGTACAGCTATTCTGAAATCTTTTTTTTCCCCTTCCTAAGAATCTCTCCTAAGCATGTTATATAAGTATGTTCTCACCAGCATAAGAACAAGTGTGGCTATATATGAGTGTATATATAGTTCTGTGATGTGGAGCTGCTTGCAGGAGTTCACTTACTCAGTTTTGCAATATCTATGGCTTTTTGGCCCTTTGAATGGAGGTGAAGGGGGTATGAGCCATTCTTCTGGAAATAAAACATTTTTGTTTTTCCTAAAGAGGTGTTTGGGAGTTAGCTGATGTACACAGTGATCTCAGAGGCTCCTTTACGTTTAATAGTTCAGGATGAATGTCTTAAGGAGGAGGAAAAAGTTCGATGTAATATGATCTGTAAGTTCAACAATTCACAACAATGTTTTTAGAGAGGCCGAAGTTAGATTCACTGACTATGCATTTATTTCCTTTTAATTGCCCTCACTGCTTGCATTTCAGATGAAATTAGCTTTTATTTATATTAGAAGGTGCTTTTATATGGTGGCTTACAAAAATAAGAAATCTCATGTGTCACTGTTTTCACACATGACACATAATAGACTCCAATAAATTCAGAAAGGCGAAAAGCTTCATTTATTAAGAAATCCACTCTATATATGCCATACATCGTGAAAAACAAAACTCCATTGGATAAAATTCTAAAACTAGCATGCCATAGGCTGAAAGATATAAACAATTACTCTAAACCAATCAGAAAGACTCTCACGTGTTGTTTCGCAGGTAAGAGTTGTTATCTTATTGTTTAGCATTCTTGCTATTATGTTGATACTATGCTCGCCTGAGAACAGGGGCTTGTTTTGAATTCACTGTGTGAGAATATTCTACTCTGCAGTCTGTGAATATTCTAACTTCATGGCTTTAGCTGAGGATTTCTCAGACTCCAAACCTGTATCAGCCATGACACTCATGCCCAGGAAGAAATTCTCCTCTGAATACTTTATATCACTAAGCATTCAAGGATCTGAAAATGTGGCACATTTCTTGACATCTTATACATAATTTTGTAGCTAAATTCTGGAATGTATTTTTCAGTCTAACTGAGATCTTTGTGTAGGGCAGGGAGTGATGTAGAAGTGAAGCAAAATTTGTAAGTAGATGTAGCCAACAAAATGACCTGAAATAATGGTCTCCTTAGAGGTTTGCTTCATGTAAAGTGGTACAACTCCAGGAAAGATGATAAGTCTTTTATAAGCCAAATACATTCAATCTTTTATATGCCCTGTGCATTCACAACATCACTTAGAATGCTGTGTAGGGCAAAGTCTTCAGAGTACTGTTAAACCCCATTAAACCTCACTGAGATTTAAATAAGTGCTAGAGTGCTTGCTGAATCAAGGATAGTCTTCTAGCTCTGTTTTTGTGAAAATACATTTATTATTTATAATTATACTGATGTCCCTCCTCTAAATTTAATTCATTACAGGTACCATTTTAGACAAACCAAAAAATCACCGGCCCTACTCATAGCAGCCATGTGAGCAAATGCAGAGATGGCAGAGAAGAACAAAGTAAGAGTTGATGTTTTCTGCAGTGTCCCCAGCAATGCTTCAGTTCCACTGTCCCTTGGCATTTCTCCCCAGAGTCTCATATAGTGTCCCACAAGGCCGCACTGAGGTAACGCGCTCAGGCCAAAGATCTCCTGCTTGTGTGTAAATCTCAGAAAGGCAACTGGCGTCTGTGTGCCATCCTTACCTCGAGGGCACAGGCAGTAGAAGGCTCTGGCTCTTTGTGCCATGCTCCTGTTCAAACCTGTCCTTCACTTTGACAGGCAGAGTTCAGATAAAATAGGGAATGTGGAAACGCTCTGGCAAACATCAGCTTTACTGGCCTGAAAAAGGACCTAGGTTTTTTTTCCTTTTTAGGAAAAATGGAGGAAGGAATGTTTTCCTGCTGGGAGAGGATTTCCTTTTGTTTTGTTGCTTTCTCCCTTCAGTGTTCTTTGCAGCTGAGGAAATCTTGCTTGGTAGGACAATCTCTTTAGTGCCATTTGGCTTTTATGGATGAAATTCTAGTTAGGGTAGGATCAAATGCTGATGGCATAGCAGCACAATTACATTTGAGGAGTCTAGGGAAGTCCATGGTTGAAGAGTTTTTCATGACTTGTTCAGTCGTTCAGTGGTTCCCTGCATCGGGATCCAGCTATCTAAAACCCAGCTCCTTCACTACAGATCATTGGCAGAATTTGTCTCTGGACAGTGCTGTGGCTGTTTGCTAAATTGTCATGGGCACTGTGATCATGGAAACTTGAGGAGATGCAAGCCTGACTGGTATGATGAGTGAAAGCTTTGACCATCTGTGTTGGTAGTCTTCCATGTTCCTTTATCAGGGAAAAAAATATACACTGGTCCATCACGGTTGGTGTCCACACTGACATTGTCTCTCAAGCACGTCTGCTCCTCTCTGCAGCACACACAGCCATCAGAATCATTTTCCCCTGCCCATCACAGTTAGTGTGTCCCCTCTGAGCCAGCCTTGGATGGTTCCCAAGTTCATTCTGACACACCAGTGATGCCATTATGATTTTTGTTTTTTCATATATCCCTCTCATATCCCTTTTCATATACACTTTTATACAGCTTTTATCTATCCCTAATACTTTTAACCCACATGCTTGTAATTCCCCAAACCTGATAAATAACTTAGACCCAAAGTTCTGGTAAGCCAAAAAACTAAACAAGTTGGGAGTCAAAACACCCCAGACACCAAGGTCCTCTCCAGAACACATTTTGTAAACTAGATAGACCCATGTTGCACAGTAAACATTCCTCAACAAGGAGCTTCTCTTGAGCCTCCCATTGGAGAATCTATGATAGATATGTTAATGTACAAAGTTCTAGAATTGTATACACAGACCATTGCGGAGGGACATTTTGCTGGTGCATTCTCCAGGGGTGCATCTCCCCTGGATGTGATGCACTCTAAGGATCCTTAATAAATACCAAGGTAAATTCCTTGTTCCCCTCTAACTGTGTTTAGCTTTTATTCTAAGAGCACAGTCAAGGCATCACCAGCACAGACATAGTGAAAATCCATAAAATCAGGTTCCATCTAAAATACCAGAGAGGCAGATATTTTTTCTAAACAATTTTAAATTCCTCCATAACTGGTAAGTCTGGAGAATTCTGCTTTTGTGTTCTCTTTCTGAAGTTGCTTTAGCACTGTCTGGACTACTTAACCTCATTTAGTGATAGCTGTAGAATTGTTGCCTCTTGTAAGATGATGATGTGTTTGGCAAATTTCATCTAATGTGGCTGGTGCAGTCTTGCAATAAAATATAATTTGGTCTTTACAACTGGAGAAACAGATCTTCCCAGGTAATGATTACTTTCCTTTGTTGTTGCTGCTACTACTAAATTGTTTTTCCTGTCACTGCATGCCCAGGGGTGTCTATGGATCTTAAATGCAGCCAAATACAGCAAAATAGCCTCATCAATATCTTGTAGGCTTCAAGACCGAAAAGAGGCCAAAGGGGCATGGTTCCTTGTGGAGATGTGATTTGTGAGATTCCATGGGGGTGGGGGAGGAAGAGAAGAGAAAGGCATGGCCCCTTTCATGGTGTAACAAGAAGCATGGGGTCTCAGAGGTGTTGATGGGCAGCTCCATGACTCAGACAGCTTTCCTTGTCCTCCCCTTCTCCACACAGCGAATCCTTGAGTGACTCCCTGTCTGAATGGCAAGCAACACTTTCAGTCAAACAAATACAAATCTTCCCTTTCATATTTTCACTAAGACAGCAGAGACAGGACTTCAGTCCACTCCCTGAACCATCAGCTGCCTTGGTGCCACTGTGTGAGTCAATACAAATTCAGCCTCAGACTTCATCTGTAAAAGAGGGATAATCTCTCATTCAGGGAACAATTTCAGGTGAGGTTTGTTGCCAGCACTATGCCTCTCCTGGGAGGGTGTGATGTCCCACTGGCACTGCTGTAGCAGAGACACGGTGCCATACACTTGAAGACAGATCTGAAAATAAGCACGTTTGTTGTTTCTATTTACAACTGTTTTTTAAGACTTCTCACAGGGCCTGTGCAGTCCAGAATTCTGCTTGCTAGAAACCAAAGTACAATAATTCTTTCATTATTTACCATGTTTTCAGGAGTAGGAACAGCAGACTGTGGAACTTCCCTGAATGTATATCTTGCAGTATTGGCTGTATTTTGAAGTCATCACTGTCACGTTACTTCAGTGTGTGTATGAGTGTCACTGCCATATATCACAAACAGGAAAGTAATTTCCTGTCAATCAAAAGAATAGGTATGAAATTAAAATGAATGCTACAGGTTTTCCCTATCAAGCATCTAGCTTGTACCTCTTCTGATATCACTAATTAGAACAAAGTGTTCTAATAAGTATATTGTGAGTTTAAAAATATTAGACTCTTACCTTTATTTGAGCTGCAATATTGGAGTAAATTAAGAAAAATGTAGCAAGTTTTATTCAATATTTCTTGATTTGCTTTTCTCTGTGATTAATACTCAATATGTAATATAAAAGTGTCATTCCTAATTAATTTTTACAGTTAGATAATGTTTAACTGTTAAATTCTTCAAAATAACTGTGAGAGAAAACTTGTCTTTCACTGACATGTTCTCTGTGAAATTACTTTTGAATTTACTGAGACTGTTTATTGTTCCTGCTGTCATTTATCTGCTTTGCAATTCACATTGTCCTGCAGCCTCATCTATCCTTCAGGCAATGAAACCAAAATACAGCTGAGATAAATTTTTACCAAGCAAACCAAAACCACACCACCAAACAAAAAGTAATCTTCACACCCAGCTGTCAGCAAAAACTGTGTGAAAATGCTGTTCTCAGTTCAATATGCTTGGCAGTTTTGGTGTGCATTCCCGCTGGTGGGGAATGTTTAAAAGCATTTTCACAATGCCCTTAATAACATGGTTTAACTTTTGGTCAGCTCTGGAGTGTTCAGATAGTTGGACTAGATGCTTCTTCTAGGTCCCTTTCCATTGAAATACTCCTATTCTATTCTATTCTATTCTAGTCTAGTCTAGTCTAGTCTATTCTATTCCTGTCCCAGTGGTTGCACTTCTTTGCCCAAAAGCAAAGATAGAGGAAATAATACATAAATCCCATGGCTGTCTTACCTCAGCAGGTGGTTGAATATAGCTGAAGCATATTTTTTTACCCACCTCTGTAGACAAGAAACAAGACACCAAGGAAGATCAAAGCCTCATTTTTATTGTAGAGATCAAGATACCCAGGGAGGAAAAGTCATGCAGTTCTTCTGTATAGAGCCAGTGGGCAAGCAGAAATGCAGTTTGACACAAGCTATGTCTGGCTAAAGGTGAGCGGTCTGGTCCCCAGTTCTGTCATTTGTTCCTGTGCCTGGAGCCCGGGACTCAGGAGGAAGTTGCAAATGGTTTCACTCCAGCCTCTCAGCATGTGTGAGTGGGATAGTCCAGCACTGGCTTAACTCTCTCAAAGCATGACAGTGTCCTCTGGCCTCAATGGGTTGGAGGCTCTCACTTCCCCTAAGAGGGTGCAACATCACCTGTGAAAGCATTTTGTAGTGAGCAGCACAAGATGGTTGGCAGATGTTCACAGACAGCAAGGATGGTGGCAGACCTGCACAGTTAGGGCATAGTAAAAATCAGTAAACTTCTAAATAAGGCCTGAACCAACATTTCTTGTACTATGGAGATGATTTAGGGATGCTGCTGTGGTGCCTTTTGGAGTGTGTCTTGATAATTCTGTCTTCTCTGTGAGGGTCTTTACATGACCAAAACATCTACAGAGGAAATGAATCAGTATTGCATGGTTTGGCTCTTGGTTTACTTCAGGCAGTTAAACATGGGCACGTGGGACTTTTTAAAATAAAATTCTGGTTCCATTAAGGTCTAATGAGCCTCGCCTGAGGGTGCTTTTTGCAGATCATCTGAATCTTTTATAGCTGCTATATCCATATTTCATATAAAGAACCCTGAATCTCTATGTGGCATTTCCCTGACTTCATCAAACAAATATGACACGTTTCCTTGCAAGAGCTATATAAGCAAAACTATATGGGGGATAGAAATTTCTTTTCATATAATTTGGTATCTATGCAACTTAATGACTATGTGAGTGCTTTAAATGAAATTACATACACCATTTGCAACCTTACATTCTGATCTGCTTAATGTCTCTATTCCAATATTTTATAACAATTAAAACTTATTTTTGTGATTAAATATATAATCCATAACAGAAATATCTTCAGTTTGCATAATATATAAAAAAATATATTTACAAGTATTCAAATATAAATATTAAAAAATATAAACAATCCAGTTAGGAATGCAGACCTGTTATGTAGTAGCAGCATC
>VZTR01006841.1:17209-41423 GCA_013400775.1 Chaetops frenatus | reverse complement strand
ACAAAAATGTACTGATTAATTTTGGCTATGAGTGGAATACATCCTGTTATCAGGTAGAATCTAAAAATATTTTAATGTTTATATAGTTATGTTAATAAAATTATTTATTTTCCTATTTATTAATCTTCATAAATTTTTTAACTATAATCATTGGCTCAGACTTAACTTCATCTGCAAAGACATCTCTTCTAAAAATAAGGTTGTAGCGAATATTTAGAAATATACTCAGAAAACAACTAAATGCAAATCATGCCTTTCAGAGTAATAACTAAAAAATCCACTGAAAAATGCAACTAGCACTTTGCTTTGGAGAAAGAAATCTACTGTAATTTTACTAAGATTAATCCCAGTCTCTACATCAGCATCGTCACAATACAATCTTATTGTCTAACTCAGAGAAAATTTCACCATTTAAATTAATAAATTCTCATAGATTTTAAAATACTAGACTTAGTACTTACTGCAATTGAACATGACATGGTAAAATGAAACAGTATTGCAGACTGTAAATCTGTAATTGGGCCTTCTGACAGTTCTGGTCAAAGCAAACAGGGTAATCACAAATTTTCATCTGCATTTCCAGGGACATCCACTGTTATCATTCACTTGTTCTGTTACAAACACTTCAGTGCCAACAATGTAGGTAAGAAAACTCAGAGTTTACACCTACCACAACTGTTCTGTTTTCCTACACTTTCTGAAACTCATCTTGAGTCTCCTCTGGGGACACAATCTCTGCAGCTCCTGAAATCACTCACATAAGACAGTTTTCTCCTTTAAAGATGGAATCTACAATCAGTGTTATAAGTAGCACCAATAAGATTTCCTCTTTTCATATACCTTTAACTCAAGAATCCTGCAATAATCAATTAATCCCAAAATTCTTTAGTTGAAATAGAGTATGTTCCTTAATTAGCTGAAGTAGGCATTTTGCTCAAGTGAATTAATCTCTTCAGTTCTCTGGCTAAAAATCAACAGTCTGAACTTCTAAACAGGATTCTTCTTCAATTCCTTATCATAATTCCAATTTGTCAAAAGCAATTTTTCCTCCACTGAATCCACTGAGTTTTAGGTCTAGAATACAGTATTTGTATACAGGCAGGTACATTCAACTTTCACCTGAAACCAAATTTCTAAGTAAGAGGGACCTTACACCTCATATAATAATTTTTAAAAACCATTAACACTTTTCCAGTTCTTCATCCAGTCAGATGAATCTGACCTCATCATATCAGTGAAGGTTTTTTGAACAACAGGTGGCAGTTCCTGAATACATACTGTCCAGTGAGTCCTGTAAGGTATCATTCTTCATTCTGCCAGTTTCCCTTTAATAAGCAGAAAAGATTTATGACTGACAGATGTTACATCCATGTTATGAAATATTATTTTTACATTGCAAACCACATAATGGGTCTACTGGGAAAGAAGCAAATCAACAATATGCATTAAATGCACAGTCTAGCCTAGTCTAACTCTAATAACACATCATTAGAGATTAAAAATAGTAATTTATTACTCTTTTTTCCCCTAAAACAATGATTTATTTTATCAGTAATATCAAATAATCATTTATTCTCTCATTTGCACATAAATATCTTTAGTGTACTGAGATAGCCTAATAAGACAGGGAAGACTACACCCCATCTCCCCAAGTTGTTGGACTGCAAATCTTGCCTAGGAGTGATTACCAGGAAGGTGGGAAATCAGGGGATATTTTTCAGTTAGTAATCACTTAGCTAAGCATAGAGTAGAAGTAGAGTGAGTTTACAGGGAAAATAAAATTATACTCTCAAATAAGGTGCCAGCATTATTCTCAGTGATAATAATTTCTGGGCTTTGAAGATAAAGTCCTTAGTTAATTCATTTAAAAGATATCTTGAAAAAAAACTTAATTAGATTAAATCACTATTTCAGGATGCAATATGCCAAATTACACAAAACTAATTAGAGTAGTGAGGAAATCAGCCTATCCACTGATTTACAGGCGATGTGGGCAGTCTTTTATCTGTAACTGTCGCTGCCAGCAGGAACAGCATTTTTGTGGAATTTATCAAAGGCTCTGAAAAAAAGCAAGCAGAAATAGTCTCCCTAGCATAGTGAGAACCGTTTATTTACAGTAGGAAGCAATTTAAAAATACTAAAAATGTAAGGAATAGTGAAATCTCAAAAAAAGGTTTTATTTGAAATATCAGTTTGCCCTTTTAATCCAGTGAAAAGACTAAAGACATCTTCTTTGTCCTATTAAATATTATTTTAACACTAATGTTAGCCATTAACTTGGAAGACAGGATGGAAAGTTTTCAAATTCTGATTTGTTTGCACATATTTTAACAACTTGAAATTAATTCTCTGAATTTTAGCTTATCAGTAAACTAGAGTTGTTCTTTTAAAATAACAGCACCAGTTCATCATTAAACAATAATTGGTTAATTGTGTCTCATCAGAAGTCATGTTGTTGAATGAAACATACAAATGTACTTTCATTTTGTTTGTAAAACACCAGAGCAAAAACAGTTTATGAACAGACATTAAAAATTAATTAAACATTTTCAAAACACACAGACAGTAACAGTATCTTGCCCTCAACTGTGTGAGATGATGGTCTCATAACAAGTAATTCAAAAATTATCAACTCAAGAATTTTGACAAATTAAATATTTGTTACTCAGCGATGAGATAAAATACCCACCCTTCGGGAAAGTAATAATATATGGAGCTTATTTTTTTGTGGGTTAACCCTGGTAAGTAGCTAAACACCACATGGNTGAGAAGGTAAAAAGACCTTGATGCTGTGTGAACAGTGCTCAGCAATACCTAAAACATAGTTTTGTTATCAGCAATTACAAATCCAAAACACTTTCTGGTTCCATAGCATTATAATTTGTATTGCTCTAATGGTAGTACCAAATCAGATAAATCACTAAGTCAANAGAGAATCAGAAGGGTAAAAGTGTGACAACTCATGGGTTGACCCAAAGGCAGTTTAATAGATAAGCAAAAGTAAAACAAGTTATTAATTTAATACTTCTTCTCAGCAGGATGATGTTTAGCCATTTCCAGGCAAACAGAGTTTCATCATAAATTGTGGTTTCTTGGGAAGACAAATTTAATGACTCCAAATACCTTCCCTGTCTCCTTTTTCCCCAGCATTATGTTCAGCTGGGGTCAGCACTATGAGAAGGTAAAAAGACCTTGATGCTGTGTGAACAGTGCTCAGCAATACCTAAAACACAGCTTTGTTATCAGCAATTACAAATCCAAAACACTTTCTGGTTCCATAGCATTATAGTTTGTATTGCTCTAATGGTAGCACCGAATCAGACAAATCACTAAGTCAGAAAAGCTCTTATTGGGCATTTTACTGGTATCTAGGCAAAGAAAAAAAATTTGCAATATAATTTGAATTAGGGTAATCACATCTGAAAAGACAAGAAAACCAGGGCTTAAGTAAGCCAAATTCCTGGAAACTTGTCATTAAACCCAAGACTGTTATTTTTGGCACTCGGTGCCCGGGGTCGTCAGTCAAACTGTTCCTCTGTGCCCTTCTTGTCTCTACTCCATTTTCATGACTCCATTTTACAGTGACTCATTCTATCCGTACAGTGATTCTCAGTCAGTGGCACTCATGCCTATTTGGTTGCTATCCATTTTGTATGTTGGCGGAACTTTCCTCAAACCTCCCCTCATAAACCCCACTAGCNAAAAAAAATTTGCAATATAATTTGAATTAGGGTAATCACATCTGAAAAGACAAGAAAACCAGGGCTTAAGTAAGCCAAATTCCTGGAAACTTGTCATTAAACCCAAGACTGTTATTTTTGGCACTCGGTGCCCGGGGTCGTCAGTCAAACTGTTCCTCTGTGCCCTTCTTGTCTCTACTCCATTTTCATGACTCCATTTTACAGTGACTCATTCTATCCGTACAGTGATTCTCAGTCAGTGGCACTCATGCCTATTTGGTTGCTATCCATTTTGTATGTTGGCGGAACTTTCCTCAAACCTCCCCTCATAAACCCCACTAGCTGCTTAAGGAAAAGGTGTAATAACTCCAGAGAGTTGACACCTGACTAAAGCACATTCAGGCACAATATAGAATCAGCAGGATCTCACTGATTAGTAACATGGAGCCAGGGATGAATCATTCCTAGCATAGGAATGTGCTTGCCATAAATCACACCAAACTAGGAGATAAGGCAGCAGAAATGGATCTGAATCTTGGGTGCCTTTGAGTCTCTTGAAAAAAACACCTTTTAGTTCAAAGTGGGGTTGCATTTCATGTGTTTTATTTTTCAACAAGAGCAATTAAAACAATGTGATATCTTATAGAAGTTTAAATATTAATTGCCTATTGTACATATATTGGTACCCAATCCTCAGTTTATAAAGCGCAACTAGTGTAGGTGTTCAGTAATAAAAAAAGAAATGCGAAATGGCAAAATTGGATATGGCCAAAAAATCAGAATATAGAAGCTTGCACACGAGTTATAAAAGATAAAGCAACCATAAAACAGGTATGCATCACGCACTGGAGCTTCTAGAGTGAACAAAAACCTTGCATGACTACTCAATGATAGGTATGCATTCTGTCTGTAACATGTTTTATCTACTAATAATATAGCTGTATTTAGCTATATTATGGTACCTCGTTGTGTATCAGTTAAAAGATGGCTGTATGGAAGAAGTTTGAAAACAAAGTCTTCTAATTAAGGATGACACATTCTGTATTTATAATACATTCATCTCTCCTGTGATTATACTTTATTTTTCAAAAAAAAGTTCTGCCATAGTGAAGTTTCTTGGTTTTTTCTTTCCTTCACTTGAAAGTATTATGAATCTGTGTAGCTCACTGAATGAGTTTGGCCTTCCAATTATATACCATAACAATAGCTGTGACCTGCCCAATAAAGAGAGTTGATTAGTACATAGTTCTTTTCCCACAGGCACTCTTCAATGTACAGGAAATTCATACAACGACATTTCACAAAGTTCAGATACTGGAAGTGTCAGCTGTCTTTTCTAAACATTACTGCTTCATGTTATATCAGCCTACATGGTAGCTGATATTAAATGGTGTTCAAATTAGAAGTCTGGAGGTCAGCAAAACTTAGTAATGAGCATCATGAACACTGACAAATTCCACTCATGGGCTCAATGGTACACACAAAGTCCCTGCTTTGCAAGAGCTAAGTAAAACCTGTAAAACTGAAGAAATTCCTTCCATCAAGTGTTGATTTTCACGAAGTGGGTGATTTCTGGGAAAGGTTTCATATGATCTATCAAGCATTCCCCAAATGATCATTTTTTCCTACCAGCTTTAATATTTTTCATGCTGGGGTGAAGGAACTTAATTTCCAACCCAAGTACATATGTCTAAGTGAGAGCAGTCAAAATTGTCTTGTTATTTAGCTGTTTTTCAGCCCATTCTAGCTGCCCTAGATCAAGCATTACAGGCCCACAATCAAGCACACTGAAAAACTACATAGCAACAATCTATTTAATACTGTTTTTCTCATTATTGTTCTGATACATTTATTCTCCCTCACTTAAATTCCCCCACCTAGCTATCTCAAGTAGATTATTTCTTTGTGTGTTCATTCAATGAGTTATGTTAAATAAGACCTCCAGAGATTTTATAGAGTGAGGAAGGGCTGATCATTAATTATATTAATTATAGGACACTTCAGCATGGTCAGTATTCTCAGACTTCTGGAGACATCTAGTGAATATTTAGATAGACTATGTTCAGTATTGGCATTAACAATCCCACAACAGCACTTCAGCATTTGTCTAACATAGACTTGATGCCTACCCTTTTAGAACCATATTTTTGAGGATACATGTGGGTAATGAAGAACATATTATGCATACCTCAACCTATTTGATCTGTTCTGGTAAGCAGTCACAAATCAGAAGTAATACCAAATTCTTTCACTGTGCAATGGGACTCCCATGATCCAGTTCACTGAGCATTTACTAGAGTCTAGGAACCCAGGTTTCTCACAAATGCTATGTATTAGCCACGTTTGACCTTGAATCTTTTACCCTTATTTCGTACTTTGAGATTAGTAAAGAAATATCACCCACTAAGCACTGTTATTAATTATAAATTCAAAGGATATTCCATGTTTCATTGAGGCTCTTCAATGCTGAAGTACACATTTAACCAATTTTTCATGTGCAGTACTGTTTTAGTTCTCCCTCCGGTTCCTTTGTTAGAGAGCATTATGACATTAAATGTAATTTCAGAGAATTGAAGTTATCCTATGTGTAATTGACTCCGGGATAAAAAATTAATCATTTCACAGTCCATGTTCATTTTATTTCTCTCTCTCTTGAGTATAATTATGTCTTTATACTGGATAGACACACAATCTGTGAATGAAATTAAGAGATTAATTACTTTCTCTGATTTCTTTGAGATCAGATATGGCACTTACCATAGGACAACCTAATAAGGTGAGGGCAGATAATTAAGAAGCTTTAAACTGTATTGTTTGCTGGTTTCACTTTTATATTATCAGTAGACAGAGAACTGTGTCATGAGTTTTGTAAAAAACCAGAGCTCCACTTTATGGAGCATCTTTGTTCAGTGCCAACCAAATCCTGTGCTCTGGGATGCATAAAACACTCGGTTCCAGGCAAGAGATAAGCGACCAAGGTTGCAATGCTTTGCTCTTTGCAATGCTAATCCAAACAGGCTAGAAGACTCTTATTTCTCCTGGTATGGAACAGTGCCACAAAGTTTGGAGGAAAAAAAAATTGATACACTTTATTCCCCATAAAGAAGGCAATTCAAAGAAAAGACAAGTTGGGACAGATAATTCTGCATATTCTACCTGGCTTTTCAAGCCCTCACCTTCCAGCTGCTACAAATACAGAAGGAAGGGGGAAAGACACCTTAGTTCTCAGTTCCTCCAGAATGTTCTTATTCAGTAGAGCAGAAATAAGCTGTTTTACAAGATGTCAGAATACATAGCTTATGAATAAAAATGAAATAAGTAGAGTCAGCTAATATCATTTACTTTTCTCAGAGAGTGACACTGATGCTCGTTTGGGACGAATATCTTTATCCCACTTTGTATCTGCAGGTCAATGAGAATCCATTTGTGAGACAGTGAGTTCTCTTTCATGAATTCAGAATAAATCAGAAACTGTTCTTCCAGGTGAATTTCATAAATATGAAAATGGCTGCACCAAGCTTCAGAATGTTATTGGATGATGACTGGGCAGCTATTAAATAATACACTATACAGTAATAATACTAATTTCCCCATAAGTTTGAAGTAGATCTGCTGCAGTTTGCTTGTGTCTTGAAATCTAAGGTTGAGCCTGAAGAAATATTTAGTTTCAAAAGGTCTAATTTGTTATTTCTGTTGTCTTCAAAATAGGATACCAGGAAGTGGCCAGTGAGATGATTGACTTCAAATAACCCACTGCTCTCAAAGCAATCCAACTGTAAGTCTCCTTGGTGTCTATTTTTGTTGAAGTTTTGTTGCTTCCTGTGAAGATACAACCTCTCTTGATTGAAACCTCTGCTGATATTTCATTCTTGTTTATCATCACTATGACAGTTCAGTTCAGCTCAGGGTGATACTGTGGCATGTTTTGTACTTTGGATTCAACAGAAATTAAATCCAAAATTAAGGGAAAATGTTGATGCGGCTTCAAATTTTTTGTCTAGCTGAGATATTCTCCAGGACCAGAGTGTTTGATTTTGGGCTAAGGCGTAAATTGTAAAATGAAGAAGGTAGGATATAGAGCATATAGTTTTTATAAAATGCGGCAATTTTAACAGATTTCATGGTATTTGGAGTTAATATTTCACATCCATCTCTCTGTTAGCCTCTGTTATGTATGTCTGAAGAGTCCAATATCCATCAGAGTAATTACAAACACCTTAAGCCCTCAGAAAATCTCTGCTGTTTTGACTTTCAAAATTATTCAAATTACTTGAAAAACATTTTTAACAGAAACTGTAAGTAGTTTCTGAATATAGAAACTCCTTATCAAAACAGAATCAAAGAAATAACTGCTGGAGAAGGAAAAAACCTTGGTGGCCTTTAGCATCAGAAGAAACTTGTTCTACTTCAGGCTGCCTTATACTGACAGGTGTTCTGTGACAGTGGTTCAAAACAAACCAAAAGAAAAGCCTCATTCCTCTGCATAATGTTGCCAGTGAACCATTAAATTTATTTTAGCACATAGAATTCCTCTGAAGACAAAAGTAGCTATTTAATAAAAATCTGCCTGTAGACAGCTATGTCTATTTCAAAATATAATACACCTTTGATTTTTTTTTTTCTGGTGCCAGAAAAATAATAAAATGTTGACAGATAATTTAAAATCTTTCATTTTATTTTTTAAAAATATGTAGCTCAGTTTCAGGTTGGTGTAGGGATTGGGGTTGGGCTTTAATATGGGGAGGGTTTTGCACATTTCTAGGTGGGGATATTTGTATCATTTATTTCCTATTTTGTAGTATGACTTTTGGTATAAGCAGGAGAGCTATTTTTTTTCTTTTCAAAACATAAAAAAAAGATCTTTGAAAACATTGCAAGAGTGAAACTGTTTCTGTAGAGTTTTTCTTGTAGCTCCTTTGGTGATGTGACAATGCAGGTTATTTTAATAGCTCAATCGAAGAGTTTAATAAAAGCTGTAGACAACTTATCAATTGTGCACACAAATAAATTGTCTAATTTTTCATGACAGGAAAGGAAGGATTCAGTGTAGGAACTAAACTATTTTTTAAAAAAAATATCCTTGTAAACAAGAGAGATTATGCACAAAAGGAAAACCAATGCAGAGAGGAAAAACAGTTCCCAAGAGCAATAGTATCTTGTCTTAAATTGATTATCTGAGAAATATGGTCAAGGAACAGATCCTCCTAGAAGCTATTGATGTCAAAATGATATGCTAAGTCATATGGAAGATGGGGATATGATTCAAAACATCCCGCACTTGAACAGGTTTCAACAAGGGCAGGTCCTGTCTGCCCAACCTATTGGCCTTCTACAACAGAGTGACTACGTTACTGGACAAGTGAAGAGCCACAGGCATCAGCTGTTTAAATTTCTGTAGGGGCATCCACATGGTCCCACCACAACTGGAGAGGTATGGATTTGATGGATGGGCTATATGGTGGATAAGGAATTGCTTAGATGTTTGCAGCCAGAGGAAAGTCATCAGGGGCTCAGCATCCAAGTAGAGATTAGTGATGNCTGCCAAGGACTTGGGGTGACTGAGAGGCTGGACATGAGCAGGCAAAGTGCCCTCCCAGCCCAGAAAGCCAATTGCATCCTGGGCTGCAGCAAAAGCAGCGTGGCCAGCTGGTCAAGGGAGGGGATTCTGCCCCTTCTCCAGTCTGGGGAGATCCCTCGAGTGCTGCATCCAGCTCTGGGGCCCCATCCCAGGAAGGACAGGGGGCCTGTTGGAGCAGGTCCAGAGGAAGGCCAAGATGATCAGAAGAATGGAACCCCTCTGCTATGAAGAAAGGTTGAGAGACTTGGATTTGTTCAGCCTGGAGAAAAGGAGGCTTCAGGAACACTTTAGGGTAGATTTTCAATACTTAAAGGGAACTTATAAAAGAGATGGGGACAGACTTTTTTAGTAAACTCTGTTGCAGTAAGACAAAAGTAATGGTTTCAAATTAAAAGAGGGTAGATTTGTATTAGATATAAGGAAGATATTCAAGGCTTATTGCAAGGGGGTTGGATTAGATGACCTTTACAGGTCCCATCCAACCCAAAATATGCTATCGTTCTATGATCTTCTGCATTTTACCTTGACAGGTGAGCTGAAACATGAGCTCTGTGCGGCACATGGGGTGGGCAGGACAGGATTTTGCTCACCTGTACCAGCAGAGACTGACACACCTGCTCCACACAAGAACTGGTTAGGGTGAAATAGGGTAGCACTGGGTCATGGGCAGGAGTGGAGGGAGGCTCTGAGAAAAACTGTTTATAACTAGGAAATAATAGCCTTCAGACCCTGGCACTTTAGGACAAATTCTGTTTGCCTTCTTTTTTCACCTGTAACCATGACCCACAGTAGTCTGAGTAAAAACAGCCTATGAAGTGATGAGCAATTTCTGGGTTTGGGTCAACAATACAAATAGAAATATTGCATGAGCATCTCCAGCTGATTTCAGGTGGATGTCAGAACGTGAGAACTGGCTCTTCAGTAGCAGTTGGAAGCTGATATTTTCATGTTGAAGTACTTGTGCCTTTTCTTTTAGCTGAAGATTGTTACTATTTAAGTTCCTTTATTAGGTTATGTTAGGAGTTTACTTTCTCATTATTTTCATGCTTTTTCCCCCTGTTGAACATGCTCCTTTTCTGTGTTTTAAAGCCTATTGCTTATGCATTCTAAAAGAATGTACTTTATGTGTTCACAAAGAGATCATAATTTTACCATTTTCAGTTGTTAATAATTAGTTAACATGTGCTGCTTAGTTATTTTTTAGTTAATTGGGTGTTTAGGTCAAGAAGACTGTAAGTCAGTGATGGTCTAGTGAAGAACTTATGTTACATATTCATTCCATAGTCAAACATGACTCAGAGTTTCTTTTCAACTTTCTTCACTTTTATTTGCATTCACTTAATTTCTGAATAGCTAAAAACCTCAACAAAATTAATAAGTATATCTCTTGACATCAACAGCATGGGGAAGCCTATTAAGGCAACATGAATAATGAGTCATGACTTAGACAATTGTGAAAACATGGCCTTTGCTGTTTCTCACACTACAAGAATAGCAATGAAGTGATTATTCCCAAGACCACAAAAGAGAATTCTCTTCCTTCCAAACACCACGTGCCATGTCATCTTTAAAGCTGTACTTGGAGTCAGATGGTTTTCTTCCTGAATCTAGCAGAAATTGTTTTTCTCTCTGTTAATGATGTAGAGCAGACTTCAGCTGTGATAAATGACAAAAAGGGTTGGGTCCTGAGGCATGTCCTCACATTGCCTAAAACTTGCCAAGCATTTTCTCCTTTTGGGGCTTGGAACCTTCTGTTTAAATATCAGTTGCTGAAATACGCTTCAGCAGCAGTGTTTCCACTGATAGTGTCATTTCCTTGTGATAGGCAAAAACAGCCTTGTGAAAGATGAAAGGATGCATGAGGTAAAATTGTAAAATTAATATTTTTTGGCAGATGAATATAAATTAAGAAGCTAAAATTATTAAATTTTATTTATTTGATGGTGATCTTGCTCAACACAGTATACCTATTTCTGAAAATCTGCTGATGGAATATGATATGTAATACACTAGAGGCTAATTTGGCCTTTAGAGGAATGATTCAAACTAAGTGTATTGAGCTCAAGAGAGCACAGAGAAATCAGTCTATACTACTCCTGAAAGCATGTACAAACAGAAGAGAGTGTAGGAAGCCAGGGAAAATTGCTGGGAGGACTGCTTCAGGTCTGAGATAAGTTCCCATGCTGAAAATGAACAACAGTTTGGTAAATGCCAAATTTGAAAGGCATAAGTTTTTCGGTCAGGTTTCTCTTGAGGAAATGTCAAGCTTAATTGCTGAATGGCATTACTGGTTGCATTAATTTTCTAGGTTTATTGTCAATACTAATGGGGTTTAGGATTGTAGTGGGTTGACCATGGCTGGATTCCAGGTACTCCCCTAATCCTCTCTATCACTCCCCTCTACAGTTGGACAGGGGAGAGAAAATACAATGAAGCATTCATGATTTGAGATAAGGACTGGGAGAGATTGCTCACCAAATAGAAAAATTGCTCAGGGGCAAAACATGGTAGAATTAGAGATATTACTTGAATTTACTACTAGCAGAATCAGAGCAGGATAATGAGAAGTAAAATAAAACCTGAAGAACAGCTTATCACAGAGGTATCACCATAATTTCTAATTGGCACAACCTTGGCCAGTGGCATGTCTGTCTTGGAGTCACCTGGCATTGGTTCTACTGGACATGGGAGAAGCTTCTGGCAGCTTCTCACAGAAGACACTCTTGTAGCCCTCCCCACTACCAAAACTTAGACATGTAGGGATAATACAACACAAAGGATAATAGCAATGATACAGTGAATATAACCAGTTACAGTCAGATCCCATTTCCCAGCTTGCNTAAAATAAAACCTGAAGAACAGCTTATCACAGAGGTATCACCATAATTTCTAATTGGCACAACCTTGGCCAGTGGCATGTCTGTCTTGGAGTCACCTGGCATTGGTTCTACTGGACATGGGAGAAGCTTCTGGCAGCTTCTCACAGAAGACACTCTTGTAGCCCTCCCCACTACCAAAACTTAGACATGTAGGGATAATACAACACAAAGGATAATAGCAATGATACAGTGAATATAACCAGTTACAGTCAGATCCCATTTCCCAGCTTGCACTCCAAATAGTGAAAGTTGGAATCACCTGTAGATTTAAGCTCCTGTCTGCTTCTGACCTTCATATCTGGGCAGAAAGCTGCTGGACCTGATTGCAGCCTGTCTGTGAGTGGTACATGTGGCTCTTGCAGGTGCATACTCAAAGGTTAGCACTCCTCTTTTCCTGTTGACACACAGCTCTTCTTTCTCTCAAATTCGGAGGCAGACATTTCCTTTCTTTACAAATGTCTGGGGATGCTAATTAGTTTCAGAGACAACATGACAAGACAGAACAGATTTTTTGGAAANCCAGTTACAGTCAGATCCCATTTCCCAGCTTGCACTCCAAATAGTGAAAGTTGGAATCACCTGTAGATTTAAGCTCCTGTCTGCTTCTGACCTTCATATCTGGGCAGAAAGCTGCTGGACCTGATTGCAGCCTGTCTGTGAGTGGTACATGTGGCTCTTGCAGGTGCATACTCAAAGGTTAGCACTCCTCTTTTCCTGTTGACACACAGCTCTTCTTTCTCTCAAATTCGGAGGCAGACATTTCCTTTCTTTACAAATGTCTGGGGATGCTAATTAGTTTCAGAGACAACATGACAAGACAGAACAGATTTTTTGGAAAGACTGCATGAAGCACAGACAGGTTCAGCATTTCTTCTAATTACTGCTTCTGCCCATGATCTGTAATTATTACTAAGAAAGCCAATGCCTTTTAAGTCTAGGTTCAGCATCAAATATATAATCATCATTTGTATATAGCCATATCTCCAAAATAGACCTCAGCATAGTGATCCATGACTGTCATTCCAGTGAGTCACAGTTGCTTTACTAGGATTCTGTCAAGTCAAATCAAAAAGTTTCAATTCAGGGATAATACTGCTACCTGCTCTTTAGCAGGTTTTTTCAGTGGTACCCCACAGTTTTTGTTGCTCCTACAATTACCGAAAACATCCAAAATATATTAAACTTAGAAATAGAATGAAGAATAGATTGTCTTTGTCAGTGTCTTGGGTAAATATTTACAATTCTTCAACACAAAATTAATGATAACTAGGGAACACTGGAGTTTATTTTTATTTTAAGTATCAAACAATTTCCAAATGGTCATATATGGTTTCCCTTCTTAGCCAAGATAAAAATGCATGTTCAGATACAGTTAAATAGCTTCAACTTAATGTTACTTGGAAGCGACACCAGCGTGCCTCTCTATGCCCTGGTGAGGTTCCTAGACATGCAGCACTGCATTTCAGACTGCACTTATGATCATGTACCTGATACTGAGCTGCAGAAATGCTCTGCTTTGCAACAACTAAGAACCTGTCTGGATCTCTCACTTTGGCCTTATCATCGATGACAGGAACAAAGCCCATATGGATATTGGATAGTCTCACATGTTTAAACAATCAGTTAATCAAAGTTTCTGTTTGACTCTCCTCTTCTACCTTCAGTAATGAAATAGCAGGTGACAGTCAAGAGGGAAATAACATATTCACCGAGTGTGATCATGTCACAGTAAACACTACCTGTGATTGAGCACTCAAGTAATTGCTGTATGTAGCACAATTTGTACTGGCAATCCAATAGCCTGATTATCTCAGCACAGTCCTGGTGATGTGCTTGTTGCTAAAATAATCTAAAAAGTAACCTAAAGTGATGTTTATTTATACAAAAATCATAGGGGGATGAAAGAGACAAATACATTATTTTGGAACATAAACAGAAACAGTTAAAATGAAAAAAATAAAACAAACCCCTATAATTCCTTAATTTGGACTCAGAGTCAAAGCAGAAGTACAAAATATAAAAAATTTATTCAAAAGATAGCCTGTCATCTAGCATTAATAAAACTGCTTCTATTAATAAATTTAATCTCATAGACACCATGTTCTTTTGGAGAGCCTGGGCCTTTTTTTTTAGCTTTCTCTAGACCTAAGTGAGTCCCTTAGCATGTGTTTTGTGTTTTAGCTTGAATCATTCAAACACTCAGAAATCATACGACAAGATCTTCCACCTCAAATTCAAAGCCCTTTATCCTGCCATGTAACCTATAAGGCTTTTAGATCAATTGAGAGACAGTAGAGTAGTTTACTTTGGAGATTGTTCTTTTGAAATGGAATTCCCAGTCAAATTCCAGAGAAGGAAGATGGTGGTCTAATGGATCAGCACGGGTACTTCATTCATCATATGCATATGGAATATGGTGGATAGGTTTTGTATTTAGGAAGGACACATGAACAGTAGAGAGGAGTGTGCCTTTCTCTTAGAAAAAACAAACAAACAAAACAAACAAACAAAAAACCTAAGTAAGATATTCAGCTACTAAAGATTTTATTTACATACTTTCAGGAGAACTGAATTATTGACCTGGAAACCTGCTTAACTAATATAACTTTGAACTACAGTTTGCAGAGAAGCCTACCCATTCTTTTTTTGTTAAAGCTATTTGACATCAAAAGTTTTACTGTGTGTCTAGTCATTTTCTCAAATAAATTAATTCCAGCTGTCTTTTTCTGAGCTATGTTTGCTTCTCAATACAACCAGATTTTTAACTGTTTAATAACGTATGTTACCAATTTATAAGGTATTGTACTTTTCCTTTTACACTGGGGAATGTTACTACTCTACCAAAGATGGGCATACCAGTTGTTTTCACCCTGCAGAAGTGTGATTGTTCTGCTTTTGGGAAGCAATGCCTGAAAACATAGGAATCATTCCCCAGAATACAAACAAGTCCATCAGCAGCCCTGGAAAGGTAAAAAGAATTAGGTAACACTCTGATGATGTTCTGTGTGTTTGAGGAGATGGTTAGAAATATTATAGAAAAATTCTGATCACAGTTTTTAAATATGGGGAAACTTTAGGCTGAGTGATAACAGTTAAAAGATAAGTTCTGGGGTGTTAAACATTTTTTATGTCTACTAATGAGATTATATAGTTTTGAAACTAAGTAGGACTGTATAAAGCAATACCCAGATTCATATTCTATTTCTCCCAAAGGGAAACAGCGTTCAGTAAAAAAAACAGGGCAAAAAGTGACCAAATTGTTTCAGTGGCTATTGCATGGTGTTCAAGGAAGTNATAAGGTTACCACCATTCCATATACAAGCTCTTTGAAGTAATCACTATGCTATGCAAAGCCTTTGCTTCAGTACAATCACACATTTATTTATTAAAATCAGAAATTCTGGTTATCTGTGCTGGAAGGGGAAAGGCATTTTTACACAAATAGTATAACCAAGCATAGATTTCTGTTTACTTGGTTATAATTTAAACATCTGGAACACACCAGAGTAAGCACTGCTTCAGCAATATCACATCACTATTATTTCCAGAAAAAGTCTATGGCCTCTTAAATAGTTACCTGATTAAATTCCATTTAACATTGGCTTTTTGCTTCCACAAAGGTCAGAAATAGGGTTACAAAGTCTTGGTGAGAACCCCATTCCTGCCTCCCGCCCTCATTCCCCTGCATGGTGTTCAAGGAAGGCTCTAGAAAAACATGACACAAAAATTGAAAAAGAATATTCTTACAGTAATTACTTATTTTCAATATGAAGTCAAAAGTCAAAAGCATTTTGGAAGTGACATTTTAGCCTCATATAGATCACGGGGAAATTATAAATGTGAACACATGGCCCGTAGCATTCACATCCCCACAGGTTTGTAATTTATCACTTCAGATATCAGAAACTGAATAGAGTATTTTGCAATCACAGGTTTACAACTGTAACCTGATCAATGACACCATGTTGTCCAACCTGAAATAAAAGTTCCAGTTTAACACAGCTAGAATCTAAAATTTTTTATTGTCTTTTCCCCAAAGCTGCTGCTGAAAGAATACAGATCTCCATCGTCAGGCAGGAGAACTGGCCATGCTATCCACCTTTGCTTCCAGATACAGAACCACTGCAGTGACTATGCATATGTGATAGCTGAATTTTCCTCATTGTAAACTCACACACTATTCATGTTCATAGGAAATTAAAGTGTTCTGATACTGTAAGTGTACAGGTTTTAACTATACTTCTCCCCCTGCCTTTGTTCCCATTAACAATTCATTCCCTTCTACAAAGAAAAAGGAACAATTTGCAAAAGGTGGAATTACAGTAGGGTTTGAATCACTACTTTGATTACAATACCTCTATAACTAAAGTGAGCTTTAAGCAGCCCATCTTCCCCATGGACCACATCCAAATAATGCTGGTATTCTAAGTCCCAAGGTTGATAACATTCATTCATTGAAAGAAGTTATTTCCCAGAATTAAACTCTTTGTTGTGTTTTAGCCTTTTGCTTAGTTAAATAGTTGAAAATACTTTTAAAAATTGATCCTTTAGGATTGCTTTGGATCACAAAAAGAACATTAGTTCACTTATATCTCTTCTTGGCTATGTAGGGCAATTAGCACAAACATTAGCACAAAGTCTTGGCAGACAGTTCTCCTGTTCAGAGTGATTGTTAAAAAGGTATCATGGGAATATCACCAAGCTTTTACAATACGCATATGATGCAAAAAGGCAATTCACCACATACAGCAGCAAAAAAGCATTTATCACCAAAGTTGTCCAGAATATGTTCAGCAACCATCTGCCAATTAAAGAATAATCTATTGCTCATCTGCAGCAGACAACACCTATTTAGCTGGCAAGCAGGCATTGAGCAGAGGCAGCTAAAAGGTCCTTTGGTGGTTAGGAGGCCAGTTAGCTCAGCTGGGAAGGTGAAAGAGACACAGAAACCCTGCCCTTTACAGCATGGGACAATGTGACTGTGCTGGTGACAAGCTACAGGGCTCTGTCCGCATGACTGGCTGGAAGAACCTTCCCCAGGGAGTCAGAGCCTTTGGCCATAGCCCACTCCAAAAGAGGGGGGCTGCCCTGCGGGACTGGGGCCACAGCGAGTGCCTGGTGCTGCTCCCTGGGGATGGAGCTGCTGGTGGCCTGACCTGCAGGAGCTGTGCTGTGGCTGAGGCACTAAATCACCAGGTGGGAGGAGACAAGCAGATTCCTCAGGGAAGGAGGGTCCTTCTCTGCTCTCAGATATGAATTTGCAGAATCAGTACAATGCCCTAATAGCCAAGGAAGGGAAACTAGTTCCCTGGGGACAATTAAAAGTCATCTGAGCCTGGAACACTCATCAACACCAAGAGGGCAAGCCAAATGATGGAGGTTCCCATCTGAAGGGCAGGAAGGTGTTGATCAGAGTTGCTGTCATGGGATTCTTATCCCTTGCTGGCAGCCCAGATTAAGGACATTGCAGAAAGGGTCTCAACACCCACACCCCAAATAGCTCATTCTCACTGTTCATGGGTATAAACACAAATTACACTGCAAACAGAGACATGGAACAAAGTCCAAAAGAGACTGCAGATTTCTGTGGCCAAAGGTGGAAGGCATGAGAGCTCAAATGTTGTTCTCAATTGTATGGGTGTCTGAGAATGGTTTGGGTAGGAGATGATGTGTTCTGCAAGTTAAGAGCTGGCTGCAAAACTGTTGCTGTAGTTGGTGCTTTGGCTTTTATAGCTATGGTCACCTCTATGGGATATGGACTGTTAGAAAAGATGAGATTCAAAGAACAGAAGCACAGAGATTTTTCTGGACAAATTTCTGATCAAATTCCAGCTCAAGGCTCCAGACCCCATAAGAGTTTGTCCCTTACAGTACTTATCATTATGCCCTGTGATGCATAGAATGCCCAGTTTCAAATCACTCCTGCATCAACTCTCATATCTACATTATCTGAAAAGAGTTTCTGGATACAGGGTTAGCATCTGTTCCCACAGTATAATTTATTATTTATACATAATAGACAATTTAAGCCAGAGAGAGCAACAAATGTCGAACATAATCTTCTGGTTACTGCCCACATTCAGGTCAACTGGGAACACTTCTCAGGACAATTATTTATACAAAATGGACCAGGTCAAACAAGAACTCTTGAAAAGTAAAGAGTATTTTGTATTGCCCCCTCACTCTGAATATTAGAATATTATTCCCCCCTTATTGGTAATCCATTTTCTTTTTTCTCCCTAAATTATATAGCTGCCCCAAATGTTTCTGAGTTTTGGGGCATTTAAAACTATTTCCATCTCAGAAGTTTCTTGCACTATTCCTTATATAGACTGATATAACTGAAAAACAACATACAGAACTCTCTTTTATATTATAAAACATGGAAATATGAGTGATTATGTTAAGTATGAAAACATAGAAACTCTTAGAAAATGACAAATGCTGATCTAGGTAATTGGATGCAAACACTGAAATGCCTTCTGCACAGCACAGGTGAAAATAAGCATAGATAATTATTATGTTTTGGTTCCCATGCCTGTAGCTATAAAACACATGCCATCAGGATCATGAAATTGGAAAACAAACTTATGTTCTAAATCAAAGAAACAGGACTTGGTCTGAACTCCACAATTTAGAAGACATGGTATCACAAACAACGTTAATGTTCTTTGAAAATGTTCACAAGCATTAGAAAATTGAAGTCATAATGAAACTGCAACTAACTCACAATCTCTGGCCCTAGGATGTACATTGTTGATGTGTGTATTTTGGAAGCCCCATCTGTTATGAGCTAGGCTTTATATACTGAATAATTGCTAAATTCCAAGGAGACCAGGTGGCAAGGCAAATTAATTTGGAAAGAAATGGAAAAGTCAGGGGGGAGGAAGCCAAAAAATTGTAGGAGAAAGATAATTCAGCATTTTCTGAATGTACTGAATGATGACAAAAACAAAGAGAGAAAGAAAATATACAGCAAAACATAGAAAGGAACGGGAAAGGCAAGAAAAGAAGGGACAGTTTCACACAAGACATGTTTATAGACATATTTCTTGGACCCCAAGAAATGAGAACGTAAGGGCATGAAAAGCCCTTAGGATTTTGCCATGAAATTTTCTCTTCAAGAATATTCATGGTCTCAATAATTACTCATATATTTGAAACATCAATCCACAATGCCGTGTGTAAACCAAAACAAGTTTAATCTTCCTTTTTGTGAATGGTTGAAAACAGCTCTAGTGTGGCAAGGAGGAGAGAGGAGGTTAAAAGAAGAAAGAGAGATCTATTTTAGGTTCTCAGTCTGAGTGGCACATTCCCAGTTTTCATGTAAGAAGCACTCAGAGAAAACTAACCAGATAGATACAAACACTCAAATTGCTACCATAAACACAGGGAGCCCTCTGTGCAAGAAATCTCTGGCAAGAACACAGGGAACCATAAAGCTGGATTAGGTTTCTTTGAAGAGCAGCTGGTGTCAAATAGAGTTGTGTTGTCCTAGTCCTCATGTGCTCCTATTACCAGCAGTAGATGAGACACAGGAGTTAGGTTAAACTGATTTATTAAATTTTGATTATTGTGCTAGTCTTTTGGATCTATATAAAATCTAGATCTATTATATATAAAATTTAAATCTAAAAGTAGATTTCCTAAGTACAGAAATAAATCTGTGACCTGGTAGTAAAGCCAGTGCAGAGGCCTATGACACCTATAAATTACACATGCACTGCTCAGATTAGAACTGTTATTATCTTGCTTTGAATCCAAACATAGGCATTTAAAAACTGTGAAATCAACCACAGCACAAAAAAATTTATTAGCACTGTGGTTGCATAGCAAAATGCAATATATACCTAGGTCATATTATTTTACAGAGGTATGTGCTCAGTGTGACTACCAGATGGGCAAAGTGCTATGAGGTGACACTCCGGTAAGAGAAAGTTACCAGGCCAGAATCAAGATAATCACATAAGCAAAACTGACTCCAGGTGGGCAAGATATCCTGCTGAATGCACATGGATTACTGACAAGATCAAAAAAACCCCAGAAAAACCCAACCAAAAAATCCTCAAATATCAAAAAGCAATAGCAATATTAATAGTATCAGGAAGAGAGTACACTCACATTTTTGGGAGGCAGACACAGCTGTCACAGTAATCATCCTGACTTGGCCTATCAAGGACAGTAACCTTCAGTGATAACTGCATGACATCCACTCCATACTTAATTGAGTCTATAACCCTTAAAAACTAACTGTTCTATATATGTAGATATGATGCAATCATTTTGCATAACAACTAACAATGAGAATGCAATGTGTCATAAATAAGCTAACATAGCAGAATTTAGCTTTAAAATGTTCCAACCACAAAAATCTCTACCTAACTTACTCATATATTATTGTAAAAATGGGCTGCTGTTGAAAAATATCCCTCAGTCCCTACTTTTAGATCACCTGTTACTAGGTTTTCTACAAATGATTCCTTTCTTTTTTTCTCGTGTTTTGTTTTTGGGGGGTGTTTTTTTGGAGTTTTTTTGGGTTTTTTTAATCAGTGTAGTTCAGGACATCAGAATGTGTCACCACACAGCATTTTTAGAATGCATGAGCTGCATGGCCAAACATGATTATTTTGCTGTCTGCCACTACCCTCATGCCATTTTCCTCAGATCTGTTCTCCAAATATTTAGTTTTTAGCTTGTACAGTAGAAGCTTTTAGTCCACTCTAGATGCAGGACTTTGTATTTTCCTTTGTTCTGTTTCATTATATTAATTTTGTATATTCCTCCAGCCTGCTCTCAAATATATCACCTGGCTCCCCCAGTTTGTTGTCATCTGTAAACTGGATGAGAGTACATATCTTATTCTCTGATGAAGGTATTACTTGCCCCTGAATAGACTATACCACATTAATCACTATCCTCTAAGCCCTGTCACCCTAATAGTTCATTGACCTGGTTTCTACCCATTCAAACTGTAACATCAGAACTTAATGCAATAATATTTTGTCATGTAGTATTGAAAATCAGGGTAAATTACTTCAGCTGTCCTTGTTTCCTCTAAAAATGTATTAATTTTATCAGAGAAGGTATTCAGGTTGATAATGCCTGATTCACCATTAATAAGTCCATGCTGAATGATTCCAATTGCCTCTGTCTCACATGCCCAAAAATGCAGTTTGAAAAGGCTTATTCCATTACTTTTCCAGGTACCTGGTGATATTGATCAGGTGTAGTTCCCTGGTTCCTACTTCAGGTCATTCTCACATATTTCTGATCCAACATGTGTTNAGATGCTGCCTCTCTTTTGTTCTCCCCACAGGAGATAGCTCAGGAAAACAGATTTTTTTTTTTTTTCTGATTTTTTAGGCTGGTTTCACTACTCACAGATGGCGTTATTTGTGTGTGTCTGACATACTTATCCCTCCATAAATTTTAAAATAATTTGAACATTTTTAAAGAAACATAACAGAGTGTATATACTACATATTTCAGTAAAAGGTAAAAAAGTGAATCGAAAATTATTCCCTATAGCTGAAGAATGTACTTTTACTGTTTACATGACTATAGTACTAGTGACCAGAAAGCCTATTTAAAAAGCTGACTCTTGAGTTCTTTTGGGTGTTCCACAGAACACAGGTGCCAGAGCTGCAGCCATAACAAATCAAAATTCAAAAGTTCTGATGCCTATAAAAGTATTTCTTTCAAGCTGGATCATACATAAAACTACTTTGTAATTAGTTCCCTCTCCCAAGTGGGTAGATCTCATTGCATGACCTCACTCTTCATATTTTATGGAGGTGGATGGCTTACTGGGCCAGATATTGGATGGCTTATTTATTCCTCTTTTTCATTTTCCTCTTCCTCTGTACAACCATTGCTATGGTAGCAAAACTGTTAATTTTAATACATTCTACCTTCCTTAAAAGATCTTAACTCCCCAACCAGCTTAGAGTTGTCCCATAATAGAAGTCCTCCTGCTGTGACTGTGTGATGTCACCTTGATGAATTCTGCTGTCTTGGCAATGGCATTCTTTGTTATTCCATCTGCCTTTTATTGCCCAGGATGCTCTTCTGCTCCCCTTTTTCTTCTCCACCTTTTTCTTCCTCGATAAGAGATAGATTGGATACTTTCCCTGACAATTCCTGTATTACTGACAGGAGTTTAAAGAGTAAGGTGTGTGGAATACTTTATTTGACGTTTGAGACTTGGCTCCACCTCAATTAGAACAGAAATACATGTGCACTCTTTTAATTAAAGGTTCAGTTTCTCTTCAGATGTGAAATATCAGATGTGATATGCAGGCATATTCTTTTTCTGGACCAGAAAAAAAGATATAAAACAGCAGATAAATATCTGATTTGTAAGGTGTAACTGAGAGTAGATAAAAATACATGAAAAAGCACACTAATTCAAATCAAGACCCTATCTAGCTCATTTTTCTGTCTCCAACAGTGGCTGCAAGTGGACCCTAGGGAAGAAGAAAACCAGAGAAATCCTAAAAACATAAGCATCAATTTTCCTAGATTTTTACTATTTTCAGCTCATATTTCCTGAGTGTCTTCTTGTCCATTTACTAGCTCCCTAAATATGCCTTTTCCAAGTGCTTGTCAAATCTGTCCTTGAACACAAATATACTCTAAGTATAGGCAACATCCTTTAAAAAGGAGTTTCACAGAATTTGTGCTAGTGGTATGAACAACGGCCTAATGTTTTTAGGAGGATCATAAGGTCCTGCTTCCTATTTTAGAAAGGACAGGGAATAATAAGAACCCCCTAACCCTCATATTTTCATGCACAGGAGTCCCAGGCTGCTTGGTTGCTCTGCCTATTTCTCATCAGCCACATTGCCCACTCTGGACTTCTTGCAATTCTCTTATATCTCCTTTGAAACTGAGGATCCAGAAATAAATACTGTACTCAGGGGAATGGGGAACCATGGATTTTATATGAGACAACATGTATCTTCTGTATGTTGTCTTCTCCTTTTTTCCCACAAAGCCTTAAGAATAAATTCTTAAAAAGTGTCCTCTTTAAGGAGGGAAATGACACAAAGAGAGAAGAAAGGATTGTCATAGAGTAACCAAGCTATGCTACAATGTAGCATAAATCCTGTACACCCCCTGTATTTCAGGTATTTTCTTAATGTCAACAGTTCATAACTAACCATTTCTTCTTTATGTATTTCTCCAGTGCCCAAATTATCTGATACAGCTCTTTGGGCTCTTTTTTACATCTTTGGCAAACATCTCTGAAACTGGTAACCTGTTATAGGATACTAGAATAGAAGGACAGCAAGTCGATTAAGATGTGACATTTACTTATGCCTTCAGCATTTTCAGTTAATTAAAAGGATTTTAAAAATATCTGTACTAACCAAACTTTGCGTTCCTTCAACTCAGAATTAATTTCCAGTGTAAGGTATTTTATATCATTTTTATTCATATTTGATGGAATACATAACAAAAAATCTTAGAAAATATGGAAAACAACCTAGAGTTGGGGGTTAATTTTTATCACAGTTCTGGGTAGCTTTCCTATTACAGCCTGAAGACTAGTCAAATTAAATTTTTTAAGGACAGAGTAAGAATGAACTTATAGGGCAAAATTTGAGACACATTTATCTTTCAGGAAAACATGAANTTTTACTTTAAAAATCTGAAAATATTATTTTTCATAACTGTCAAAACTATGTTACACACAGAACAGAGATTTCTGAGATGGGAAATGTACACTGAAGAGAACAAATAACATGGTATATTAATTTAAGAATTTTCCTTACCAAGATAAGAATTTTAAAGGAAAAAAAACCCAGACAAAACTGAAGCAAGTAAGTGCCTTTTCAGAATTAAGAAACCAAAAATATTTCCGCTGAGTTTCAAGTAATTCTTGTTTTCGAAATTAATTCACATTTTTGTATAGCTATACATTATACATATGTATACAGGTAGTTAGGCACGTATATATCCCACACAGACACGTATTTCAAAAACAGATCGAACACCAATTCAGGGTCTTGCTGACAAATGACTGCTATAGTAATTTTTGTTACATGTCTTATTCCTTTTGCCCATAAGTACTG
>VZTR01006839.1:21313-38798 GCA_013400775.1 Chaetops frenatus | reverse complement strand
AGTCATTACCTTACCTAAGCTTGAGGAGTAAGTATCTTCTCCATTTCCAAGGATCCCTTTGCTTGATGATAATTTGTCTGAAAGCTTTCCCTTCTCTTTTTTCATGGTACCAGATGTGCTTTTTCCAATGCCATGTTCAGGTGATGCTTTTTCATCTAATATATCTTCTGTAGATTGCTTTTCTTCAATTCTATCTTTCCTGCTTTTGTGGGCTAGAGTTTCTTTATGTTCATCCTGAATGGTATGAACTTCTTGAAATTGTTTTTCATCTTGACTTTGTGGTGACTGAAGAGCAACTTTCTTCACCGACTCAGATATGACTCCTTTTTCATATTCTTCTGTGGAAATTTCACTTTCCATTGCTTCTGTCATCACTGTATCAAATCCTTTTTCCACAGGCAGAATTTCAGGGGCATTTGACTGTCTAATTTTGCCTTTTTTTAAGTGGGTGCTGAAGGTAGCTTTTTCTTCCTTTTCTGGTATAATCTTCTTGCCTGGTTTTTTATCACTTAGGACTGCTTTCTCAGGCAACAATTGTCCTACACCCTCCTCATAGTGAACTTCTTTCTCTGTAGAGTATTTTTCTCTTGCTTTTGTTTCTACCACTTCTGACTTAAGAACAGATGGTTTAAAGATCATGTGAGGTTTTTCTCCAGGAACCTCCTCATCTTCAATGGGGTGTTCTAGCTCAACATCTTTTCTCAATCCTGGCACAGTCTCCTCAGACAGGTCTAAGAAATGTACTTCTGCTGATGTAAAAGCCAGATTCTTATCCTTCTCATCCTCTTGAATATCTTCAATTTTCTTTCCTTCCTTGTTAAGAATCTTTTCTATAGGAATTTCAGCTACTTTGCTACCAGATTGCTTCACCCTCTGAATTTTACTTTGTGTGCCAGGTCCCTTCATGGATTCTCCAAGAGGAACTTCTGCTTTCTCTGGAGTAAAACCTCCTCTCTCGTTTTCGTTTCTAAGCTGAGGAGTTTCAGCTGTGCCTGCCTCTATGATATCCTGTACAAATGAAGTTTTATCCTTAATGTGAAATTCTTCAGGTTGCAAACTTATTTTTGATTTTTTCTCTCTTCCTAGAAGTCCTTTCTGATCCCTGGGCTGATATGGCTTTCTAGGTTTAAGTACACGAGTTGATTCAATTTCTTCTTCTTTTTCATGGTCGGGAATCTTTCCTTCGTGAAGAACGCTAAACTTTTCAGAGACTTCCTCTATGGCATCTTCCCTATGAACAAGCAATTTAATTTTATCCTCCTTTTCTTCTCCAGAATGTCTTTTTCCATGTTCAGATGTTAAAGAAATCAATTTCACTTCCTCATCAGGTAGTGGTAACTCCTCCGTTGTGTAAGTAATGTGATCCATCTCAACTTCTAATTTCTCACCCATAAGGGTAGTCTTTCCTGAAATTACAGCTGTCATTTCTGGTTCCTCTTCTTCAGAAGCCAGGACAAAATATTCAAGAGATACTTTCTCCTGTTCATCTCTCTCTGAATTCAGTATTCCATCAGCTATTTCCAGTGAGATTTTATATTCAAGTGGCGCTATGGCCGGAACTGTCTCCTTAGGACTTACTTTCTCTTTTACATGCAAGCTTTTCTCAGCCAAAATCTTCTTTAACACAATTGACTCAGGTTTTTCTTCTTCCACTGAGGACATTTTATCTCTATGCTTTAGTAAAGATGGTGCACCAGGCTTTTCTGCAGCTACAAAGGTTTCATAGGTAATTTAGAGAGTTAAAATCCATAAGAATAAGAATCAGAAACAATATATTTTAAGACAAATTTTCCAGCTATACCTGAAATAAAATGAACATAGAACACTTTTTCTCTACACAACAGAAAACTTACAACTTAACCACAAAAGAAAGGTAAGAACAGCACACATGAACAGAAAACCTAAGTAAACCACTCTTAGTACTGTCTTGTTAGATCACCAATTTAAATCCAGTGGAGGTTAAAAGTAGCAGAAAATTACAGCTATCTGGTTACTGACATAAAATAGGTTAACTCTGCCACTGCAGGCTAAATCACCAGATCAATTGCCAAGAGACATTCATGATTTGGCTTCTCAAATGCCCAAGATCTGAGCTCTACTGCAGCATGAGGTTCTTTGAATGGTGGGCGAGGAGAATGTACATCAGCTCTGCTGGTGGAGCACAGGCTCAGAGTGTTTCAGAGGAAATGGAACTGTCATAGCTCTTTTTATTTCACAGCAGGCTTTGTTCTGGGGTCCTAAGATAGCAGATGAAAGTAGCAATACTCTAATCCTTCAACGTCACTGTCATCTTTCCTCAGGGCTTCAATGACAAATCAAAAGCAGGAAACCAAACGACACAACAATAGTTCACAAACATGTAACTTCTCTTTGATTACACCAGAAATACAAGATGCAACTGACAAAACATATATCAGGACAGAAGGAACATTGAGAAAACAACAGAATACACACATTTCATAGTAGGACAACAAATAAAGACACACGTATTACCATCCAGACAAAAGAGTACGGATTGATCTACATAGTATATCAGAGAAATTTTTTGTTTTACATTAGGTGGCAGTACCTAGAATAACAAGACCCTGGAACAGGACCTCAAATCTTCCTGTAATGAATGAGTTTTGTACAGCTCTTGCCTCTTTTTATACTGAAGGTATTTAGGTATGTCAGAGGAAAGCCTTCTAAATAGCATGGAATACATATCAATACCTGCTTTCTTTCCAACAACTGGAGTTGTCACTGGAGCAGCAACAGTGGGTGCTGGTTCTTCAGCTGGTTTTGGAGATTTCAGAGCTGTATGGGAAAAAAACCCAATTAATACATTAAGTATGATGTTCTTTAAAATATTTTGTAGATGGTAGGAATGTTCTAGTCTTATTAATTCTAAAGGCTTTTGTGTGGACACTTTTAATATTCAGCTGCACAGGGTGCTGAGTCATCTTGTCCAGATTGTGCTTTTGCCAAGAAAGGTTGGACCAAATTAACCTTGAAGTCACCTTCCATCCTCGTATTCTATGATTCTATGAATGTCCTGAATGGAAAATAGCAGACACACAAGAAAGGCTTGACCAGTATTTACGACTAAAGAATTCTTACCTACTGCAGGTTTAGGTTCAGGCCCAGGAACTGAGACAGATGCTTGCTTAGTTTCTGCCATTTCAAACACAGAAATTACAAGTAGGTTAGTTTACATCTCTTGCAATCACATTGATCATTAGAAGTTAGGAGAAACAACACAGAGAGAGCTAAATGGAGACAGAATTTATTGGTTTCTATTTTATTTGGCCAAAAAGCAAGAAGTTACCTTGAAGTTAAGTCTTGTATAGCAAGATTGGAAACAATGGAAAAAAAAATTACTTTTTCAAGCATTGAACAATAAAGACAACAAGAAACCCAGAAAATTGCAAAATAGTTAACGAGGACACAGTAGTCATGACAGACTGGAGGACAGTAATGCATTATTACGTTAATGTAGCATGATATTCAGCACTGGATATCATTTATTTGCTGTAATAAGGAAAAAGAGCACCACATGTCTGTACCTTTTGGTGGCTCAGGCACAAGTTTCTCCTCTTTTTTTATGGTAGGTATCTCAGTTTTCTTCGTAGGAACTTCTGGGACTTCAAAATACAATTTTTATTTTGTAAGCTATATTAAAACACCTTAAATCCCTAAATAGAACGCCCTCAAGTGTATTTAAATGTTTTCTTTGCTTTTACAAGTAAACAGTTTCAGACATTTATAAAGTTTAGGAATATGTACTTCTTAGAGTAAAATTTGAATAAATTAGGAACTATGAATGTGTAAAAGGACACATATTTGTAAAATGTTACCTAAAAGAATGGATTAACTGTTTTGCTGTAGTTATATTTTTATCAGTATTATAAAGTGTTTTTAAAGCTCTTTTCTATACACAATGAAGATTATCTGAAAATCCAGAATTCAAACCCAAATGTGAATGTCAAACTTGGTTGTGCTTCTAGCTAAGATTTAAATTGCACAATTTGGTCAATGCAAGGCATCTTTTAAGATTTCAATTTCATTCCTGAATTTAAGAAAATACTACTTAATAGTAGGGTTTAAAAGAAAAAATTACAATTTACCAAATAGATTTGAATGTAATCTAGTACCTTCAGGTTTCTTAATTTTTTCTACTGGTGTAGGTACTGGTTTAACTTCTGGTTTAGGTTCTTTTTCTGGTTTAGGTTCTTCCTCTTCAGGTTTCTTTTTAAGAACTTCAAAAGAAAAGAAATGTCAGTTTTCAAAGCACAGACAAACAAAAGAATAAGACCATGAACAAGACAAAGATTCAAAATATCAATCATAAAGAAACAGGAAAACATATAGCTTGACAGAAATGGAAGATTTGTGCAACTATTCAAGATACTACTTTGAAAGTCTTTTAAAATTCAAGACATTTAGGGAAAAAAGACATTTTACTAAGAGCGGCCCATCTGCTATGCTATTCTTGTAATATCTTATCTATTTGTTCTCTTATTTAAATAATGACTTGCTATATGTAATCATGAATTGTTAACAGTAGTTAAGAATGATTTTTAGGGAAAAAATGCAGGATAATAGATTAAACTCCCTTTGACTTCAGTGAGAGAACAAGATTAAATCCTCAAGTATTAGATTTGGAGAGCTCAAATTTATATAATGTCTGTTTTCCATTTTATTTATTTCACCTATTTTTGTCCTCTCAGTTGTCCATCTTAGGTATGTAATGACAATGTCATCTGAAAAACTGAATATCTATATTTTATTATATTGTCTGAAATTTGAAGCTTGGCTGCAAGGTACACAGGCATGAATCATTCCTCCGTGGTATTTCAAAGAGAACTGGGATGAATGCTTCATTTTTCTAAGCAATAGTTGAGCAGAAAATGATTCAGAATGCCCCAGAGGTTGCAGGAAAGGGGACTGGTGTCCAATAGTACCATGGGGCTCTGTGATCTGTGTGGTACTTCTAAGAAAACCACAAAAGAGAATATATAGGCTACGTGTAACTTTAATAACATTTACACTGTCACTGGACAGGGGTCCAGAAGCTGAAGACAGTGGAAGACTCTCTACCACAGCTCTACTATAAAGAGATCAGGAAAACAGAGGACAGAGATATAGGGAGCCAGATTTTCATTGTTCTGCTCTGTTTTCATTACAGATTCTTTTGGATCTGAGAGACTTTCAGGCTAACCCCCCTCCCTCCCTGCAACTACAACTGCTTTTCCAAAGAAACAGACATCAGATAGTATTTGATCATGTAATTTTCCATACCACATACATAAAACAATTTTACTTAGTGGAATATGCTGAACAATGTTAAAATGCTGGGTTTTTAAAATCAGAGCCAAGTTACTATACCTCTTTTCAAAACAACTTCTTCTTTTGGTGGGGGAGTAGTCTCAGGAATTACTTTGCGAGGTTTCTTTACAAGTCCAGGCACTTAAAAGAATATTATTCCAGGTTTTATTATAGGTTCATAACAGTAGTAAGAGTTAACCAACAACAAGCCTGTCCAAACATACAAATCAAACACTAATCCACTACTGAATATTAAAATCAAAGGTTACACTGTTGATATTGAAGTAAATAGTTTTCGTGTATTTTCTATGTAATTTGCATGCAGCTGTCACCTAAGATTATACATAAGAGAAAGTTTTCATACAAATCAACAGAAGAGAAGTATGGTTTGAGAAAACTATAAAGGTTACAAATTCAAGAAGAGTCATCATCAGAGTAACATATTTATTTCCTTGTCCTATTTCACTACAGGCTTATGTTACATATCTCTTCATATGAGCTGTCTGTGATACTCATAAGGATCCACTTTAAACTTCCTTTAGAAGGAATGTCCTTTGCTTAGCTACTTAGTTTATCTTAAACTCCAGTACATATGAATAATATAAAGGCATACCTGTGAAAGTGGCTTGCTCAATACATTATTAATTCCCATCTCTAGAAAGTGTCCTCTCACAAAAATAAGTTACATTTTAGAAAAATAATAAACTAAGTATGTTGGAACAATGGTGTCTACATTTATACAGTATTTTATTTTTTATTTCTAGCTAAGCAGAAAACCAAAGTGACTGTCAACACAACTGATACAACTCATAAAAACTCTCTCACTCTTCTGTGTTTCTGTCTCTTACCTCTCATGGATTGTATGATGGGTGATTAAAGTGGACATAAATAAAACACAAACATATATGCCCAAGATGGAGGTGCACTGTTGAGCATAATCTAACACAGACAGTGTTTTGATATATTTGAGCAAATTAAGAAGATACTGAGAATTGTGGGTTCATGAGAAGTTTATTTTAAGCAAGATTCTTATATTAGCTAGGTACCTTTAGCAGGTGGGGGTTCCAGTTTCGGAGGCTCACCAGGTTTTGCAGCCACAACTTTCTTCCGTGCTTCAGGAGCTTAAAAGAAAATTATTTGAATTTTACAACACACATTAGACTCAAAAAAGAAAGGAGCTTTCTAAAAAATCCAAACATCTCATTAATACTATTGATGTAAAAGGAGGGCAAAAGCTGCAAAGCTAAGACCTTGTTGATTAAAAGTCAGATGGTCTGTAGGAAGCACAACTGATCTGAAACCCATGTTCATATAACACCAGCAAATTATTGCTGGGGATTCTTTTCATTTGTAAGAATATGTTAAAGAGAGAATAATTATGTTAAGGATAGAAGAATGTGTTAACTTGATTAAAATTGTTTTAATAAATTGGTTGTTTTCCTGTAACTATTGAAAAGAACCCATGTAAACTGCCTTGGCATAAGGCTGATAAAAAAATCATGAGGGACTGAGCATTAGTGAGGCGCACCATTAAAGTATATCATATTAGAAAGGAAATAAAAAAGACACAAAATGATAGTTCAAAAGCATGCTTTTCAAGATTCATCAGTATAATTTTAAAAGATTATGTTTTGAGTTTCCACTGTTATTTGTGGCTTCAGATGATTATACCTTTAAGCAGATCTTTTGCCAGTTTAATATCTTCTGTTGGAGCAGGTGGTGGTGGTGGTGGTTTTCGCTTTTCAGGGATCTTCTTTTCAGGTTGTGGCACTTTAAATAATATTAGGTAGATTTAGAATAAATTTCCTACAATGGTGGTTATGTGAAGAGTAATGTACAAACCTAAAGACCACCATTTTCCATTGCCAGTGAAGCCAGTGAAAAAATGTCATTGAATTAAATGGGAGCATGAAAGAGCCTTAGGTTACTGCTTCACAGCATGCACTCAACACAAATATCCAAGCTGACTTTAAAAAGCATGTTAATAACATGAGAACAAAGGTAGAAAACCAAATATTGTGAAGACTTTTGTGAACATGAAACAAAATGAAAGCATTAAAAATAATCTTCAGGTTGTACTTAGAATGAAATGATCAGAAATGATTTCCAGAACACAACAGTGGAAGAATCACAGAAAGACCTACAACGTGGAGATGACCTACAACATACAGGCACACATGTGAAAAATGAGAGAGCAAGAGAAAACTGCACATGATGATAATGAAAGAATGGTGTGTGGCAGCCTCTAGGGAAGTACTTTGTATACCTTCAACTGGTAAAGCTTCTTCAACTTCTACTACTGGAATTTCTTCTGCTTCTTCAGGCTCAATCTCCTTTATGATTTCAAATTCTTTAAAGAATATTGACAACCGGTGTAAGTTTTCAATTATAAGACTGTTTCACGTGAACAATTACACAGATATAACTAAAAGCAAATTACTCCAACAGATACAGACAAATACACATTAGGATAAGTATTCACTCAGTATCTGTTACCTTTGCAGTTAATGCAAGATTTTGAAAACTACCTGCTTTCTAAGCATGAGTCAGGATTGTGTGAAGAATTTTTTATGTATGCAAAATAAACTGAACATTAAATTTGTGGATGAGTCATTGTAACAGGAAAGAATAAAAATGTCAGTGCTCTCAATTAATTTAAGATTACAACAGCAACATAAATACTAACTTTTGAGAGACTCCAACTTAGTGGGAATTTAATATTATCTTAAAAAGAGACATATCCTGTGCAGGAGCATATATTTTACTTCCAAATATGAAGATATAATAACAGATACAAGAAATATTGACCAGTATAATCTAAAATATGAAGTGAACAATTTAAAAACATCACAATTGAAGAAAAAGGAAAATGTCTGAATTAAAGCTTATACTTGGAAGAACAGGACAAAGGATTGTTCTTAGAGTAAAAATACGGTGGCACAAACCTTCACTTGGTAGTGATTCAGGTATTTTCGGAATAGCAACAGATACTTTCTCCTCTGAGACAGGTTTCTTGGGTACCTCAGGCACTTAAAAATATATTAAGCTTCTTTTATTTTTGTGTATATAAATGTACATACGAATCATAAAAAGACAAAGACATCTAGAACACACAAAATCATGTAAGAGTGGCAATAACCACAAAAGACTGCGCTCCAGTCTTTCTCAAGGTAGCCTACATTCAACTGACAAATTTTACAGACTCACTGATGGACAAAGAAAAGAGAGAATATAGAAAACATTTCTTCTCAGGAGATGCCTCCTGGCAATATGTACCTTTGGTTGGAGGAAGCTCTGGTTTTTCTAGCTGTGGCTTTTTAGGTGTTGCAAGAGGCACTTTCTCTTCTGAGACAGTTCTCTCTGGCACTTCAGGTTCTTTAAAGATATTAGTAAATTTTCATTTTTGTGAATATTAAGACACATATATACACATAAGAGCGAAAAGTGCAATGACTAAAAAGAGGCAAAACATGAAGAATAATTAATTTACGCAGCAGATTATTCATTTGGCACTGCATACATCAGTGAAACAAGGGAAAAGGTATTCAGAGAATAAAGAGATGCTCAGTCACTGATGTATGTACCTTTAACTGAAGGAACTTTATATTTTTTAAGGACAGGCACAGGTTCAGATACTTCTGGCACAGCAACAGGCTCAGGTTTCTTGGGCACAGCAACAGGTTTCTTGGGCACAGCAACAGGTTTCTTTGGAACAGCCACAGGCTTCTTGGGCACAGCCAGAGGCTTCTGAGGAATGACCACTGGCACCTGCTCTTCTGCCTCTTCCACCTCAATCACCTCAGGCACTTTAAAGATATTAGATCCTTTTACTTGACTGAGCTTAAGGCCATGCAGATAGGAATACAAAATGTCCAAATGCTGCTCTCAGCCCTCCCCACAGGGTGCAGAGGGGCAAAGAGCACTGAGCACTGCAGCAATGTGGAGGGCACGGCAGGCTCTTTCCAAACACCACCCTGTACCTTCAGCTGGAGAGACTTCTGGCTCCCCAGGCTCAGCAACTGCTGCCTCCTCTTCTGCTGCTTCCACCTCTTCTTCCTCTTCCAGGAGCTCAGCTTCAGGCGTCTCGGGCACTTCAAAGATATTAGTGCATTTCATTGTACATTGCTGAGAACATGTGGCAAGCAGGAGCAACAAGCGGGGCGGCACAGACACGGAACATCTCACCCCAGCCAGCTCCAACCCTCACACACCACACAGCTCCCTGCTCCCAGCACACACAGCCCTGACAGCCTCAGTCAGGAAACAGAGACCGGCCAGGCCAGGGTGGGACAAGGCTGAGGAGAAGAAGATTCAGTATCTTCTTTGTTAGGTTATCCACGAAGACAGGTACCTCTGGGTGCTGGAAGCTCAGGTGCTTTGGCAGTGGGCGCAGGTATTTTTTCCTCACGGGCGGCCTTCCGGGGCACCTCGGGTGCTTCAAAGATATTAGTAGCAGTCAGGTTTGGACACACAGCAGGAGGGTGAGCAGTGAAATGTACACTGCAGATGCGCTCATCAACGCAACCAACGTGGTCTCACAGCATCAGCCCACGACTCTCTCTCTCTCTCTCCCACTGGGTCACACACACACAAAGCCCCGCAGGGCACAGGCACAGGCCCAGAGCAGTGATGCCAGGCAGGTTCGGAGAGACAGCTGCTGGCTACGCATAGGCTTGGGGTGGAGGTGTGAATTCGGGTACTTGGCAGTCTTTCCTCCCTTGGGGGAGCGCCTTTCCCTCTCAGCCCTGCTGAGATCTGGCTTTTTTTGGGAGCAACCTCAGGCCCTGTCTTATCGGTTACCATTCCTCAGGAATCTGCTGGTGCTTTGCCTTCAGCAGATTGGGTAGTGACAGGATGAGGAACACAGTTTTTCTCATTTTCCCCTATTTTTGTCCTGTATATCCATTCTTTACTTATGTTTTTATTTTTTTTTTTTTTTTTTACTTATATTTTTATCCTGAGTACCTCTCTTGCTTCAATTTTAATTTAATTGTGGCAACTTCCACAGCCTAAGTATGGGTTTATTGAGCGTGGGGTCCTGGAAAACCCCACCCTGTCCTGCGGGGAGTGTACAGGTACACAGAGATACAAAATGAGCAATCCATTGTACAGTGCAGTGGATTTTATAATGATTCTTTCTTTCTTATAAACCATAAAAGTGTGAGAAATTTCTTTCAAAAGTTTCTGTACTTTGACTTCTTCCTGCACTTGTGCATTGCTGAGTAAAAATTTGTTTTTCATTTCAAAAGATTTATGTCTATTATATGCACTACCTGAGTCTGCCAGAAGAGTCATGTAGACTTGTCGATTTATGATAACACATTTGGGCAGCCATATGAAAAACTTAAGATCAATTACTGAAATACAACGTTTTTGTATCTACTGATTCAAAATAAGACACCAATATAGTAAAATCAAAATATATCTTGAGTTGTTTATACATGATCAAATTCCTAACTGATGCACAGCACAGAATGTAGGAATTTCAGGAAATCACAAATGAACAGAACAACAACAGACACCAGATAGAACACGTCAGACAGTAAGGACAGTCTCATTGAGACCGATGCACAAAGCAACAGGTACCTCGAACTGCTGCTGGTTCTGGCTTTTTGGGCACAGCTACAGGTGTAGGCTCTTCCAGAACACCTTTCTTGGGCACCTTGGGAACTTCAAAGATATTAGTGTATTTTAGTTTTGTGAGCACTGTGGATGTCTGTGTAACAGTAAGACAGCCAGTAGTACATGCACACAGTCTTTCTTGAGAAAGTGCTGTGGTTACATTCAGTCATCAGCTCTGCTTTGCTTAATAACCTGTGGAATGACCAGGCTGCCCAATACATCACACAGGAGATGGGAACTCTGTGTGGCCTTTGTTTCTTGGTCAGGGTGGAAATGTAGAAAATATCTCTGGCTTCTTAGTAACAGATGAGCAGAAATTTATTTGTGGAATCCTAGTGTATTTGTGCATCAGCCATACATAATTCACGACAACTTTGCCATCGTAACTTTTTTTAAGAAATAGTATTTGATTTATCATTACTATCTCTTTTTTTTTCTATCAATTATTTCCATTCTTTGCACTTCCTCGGAACATTCTATGTTCCACACTTGCTGTAATTTGAATTCTACTACAGAAATATATATACTTCTTACACTTCTCTCTTCTCTTATTGGTTCTGTAATGTGTTAATAAGATAATCATTAGATACATCCAGTCCTTTGCTAGCAAAAATTCCTCATGCACATTGGCATTACCTTAAAGAGGTAGAGAACTTATTCTGCTGCTGTCATGTATTAGAAATTTCAGGGATGCAATGTTTTGTTCTTTAAACTTTAAACTTAAAGACTTATTTTCAGGCTCTTCATCAGAAGAGCATGCTATTCTGTTTAAACTAAACAGTCAGTAAATGTTAATTCTTAAAACTTTACTAGAAGTTCAGTAAGATAGAGGTATTTTTCAAGGAATGAAATCTAGTTTTTCTGCCATGTTTTTGATTCCACATTGCACTTCATATTTCTTAGGCACCTGTCTCTAATAGATCATCATCAAAAAATTAGTCTAAATGAAGTCCAGAAGGGCATGACTTTTTGTGTAATGATGATACTAATAGTGACCTGTACCTTTGGCTGGTGGTTGTTCTGGTTGTTTGGGTACTGCAACGGGCATCTTTTCTTGTGGGACAGCTTTCTTGGGCACCTTGAGCACTTTAAAGATATTATTTCCTCTTAATTTTGCAGTTAAATTAATAGAAAATATTGTAACACTCAGTCAAAGAGTTTAGATGTTTCTAAGCACTGTAACATTCCTCTAGTGACTGGTTGGTTAGTCATGCAAAAAGATTGGTACAGCAGAGGTTAAGGGTCGAGGACAAACAACAAATCTTACACAAAAGAAGGGATAACAAATGAAAATATTAATCAATACACTAAAAGAAAAAGCAACTCTCCAGAAGATATACCTTTAGCTTGTGGAGGTTCTGGTTTCTTTGGCACAGCCACAGGTTTCTTGGGCACAGCCACAGGCTTTGGGGGAACGACCACTGGCACCTCTTCTGCCTCTTCTGCCTCAATCACCTCAGGCACTTTAGAGATATTAGATCCTGTTACTTGACCGACCTCAAGGTCAGCTAACAGGCAAATAGCAAGCAGGAAAGGAGGAAAGTAAACACTTGCCAGACTACCAGGGAGTCCTCCTTGGCTAATCACTCCTGCCTAAGGTGAACTCATTGCCAAGAGCCCAAGTATGGGCTTATGAGATGGGGGTTTCTGGAAAACCCCACCCTCTCTTGGGGAGAGTAGAGGAACACAGAGCTACAAAATGTCCAAATGCTGCTCTCAGCCCTCCCCACAGGGTGCAGAGGGGCAAAGAGCACTGAGCACTGCAGCAATGTGGAGGGCACGGCAGGCTCTTTCCAAACACCACCCTGTACCTTCAGCTGGAGAGACTTCTGGCTCCCCAGGCTCAGCAACTGCTGCCTCCTCTTCTGCTGCTTCCACCTCTTCTTCCTCTTCCAGGAGCTCAGCTTCAGGCGTCTCGGGCACTTCAAAGATATTAGTGCATTTCATTGTACATTGCTGAGAACATGTGGCAAGCAGGAGCAACAAGCGGGGCGGCACAGACACGGAACATCTCACACCAGCCAGCTCCAACCCTCACACACCACACAGCTCCCTGCTCCCAGCACACACAGCCCTGACAGCCTCAGTCAGGAAACAGAGACCGGCCAGGCCAGGGTGGGACAAGGCTGAGGAGAAGAAGATTCAGTATCTTCTTTGTTAGGTTATCCACGAAGACAGGTACCTCTGGGTGCTGGAAGCTCAGGTGCTTTGGCAGTGGGCGCAGGTATTTTTTCCTCACGGGCGGCCTTCCGGGGCACCTCGGGTGCTTCAAAGATATTAGTAGCAGTCAGGTTTGGACACACAGCAGGAGGGTGAGCAGTGAAATGTACACTGCAGATGCGCTCATCAACGCAACCAACGTGGTCTCACAGCATCAGCCCACGACTCTCTCTCTCTCTCTCCCACTGGGTCACACACACACAAAGCCCCGCAGGGCACAGGCACAGGCCCAGAGCAGTGATGCCAGGCAGGTTCGGAGAGACAGCTGCTGGCTACGCATAGGTTTGGGGTGGAGGGGTGAATTCGGGTACTTGGCAGTCTTTCCTCCCTTGGGGGAGCGCCTTTCCCTCTCAGCCCTGCTGAGATCTGGCTTTTTTTGGGAGCAACCTCAGGCTCTGTCTTATCGGTTACCATTCCTCAGGAATCTGCTGGTGCTTTACATCTGTCAGTTTGGGCACAGACGGGGAAGAGCAGAAATCCCATCATTATTACTATATTATTATTATTTCTACTCTTCTAATTTTTCTATTCTTTTACATTCTGTGTGGGGGCTTTTGAGACAGTTTTCAGTGCTTCTAAAATCCTGTATTTAGACATCGCATTTGGCAAGGGTAAAACAGCCACTTGCATAGCGAGCAAGTGTGAAGCAGAATTGTGGTGCATAAATACAGAAGATCAGTGGTCTTGTATGTAATAATTATGTGCAATGTAATTGTAGATTTGTGGAACCAAACTTCTTGGATCCAATGAGGTAATGGTCAGAAGAGAGTTATATCAGACCATCCTGATCAACCACACATTTGATTAAGTACTGCATTAATAAAAAGTTTGGAGTATTTGTTATTTGCAATCTAGGCCTGTATGCCTAAGTTTTAAAATGCTAGTGTCCTGGCTAGGCATGTTCCTCTTCTTACTTTAGGCTTTTTTTCCCTTAGTAAATTCAGTTCCCTCACAGTCCGTTAAACCTGTGTTTCCTGCTTATTTTCAATAAAGTGATCAGGGTTGAGTTTTTTTGTTTTGGTTTTGTTTGTTGTTCTTTTTAGTTTGTTTGTTTGTTTTTGGTTTTTTCTTTCTTTTTTTTTTTTCTGTTAGGCTGTTTCTAATATTGTGTCATGACTGGTTATTACCATTGTACAATAGGATAGGCTTACCAGTTCATAGTGGTTAAACAAAACCAGTTTGGATTAAAAAAAATTATATTAATTGAGATTTTTGGCAAAATGATAAAGACAGAAGTTTACACTACAAATCCAAATCAGAAAGCTCTTTCCAATTCTAACAGTAGAATTTCTGTACAGCACAGAATGTAGGAATTTCAGGAAATCACAAATGAACAGAACAACAACAGACACCAGATAGAACACGTCAGACAGTAAGGACAGTCTCATTGAGACTGATGCACAAAGCAACAGGTACCTCGAACTGCTGCTGGTTCTGGCTTTTTGGGCACAGCTACAGGTGTAGGCTCTTCCAGAACACCTTTCTTGGGCACCTTGGGAACTTCAAAGATATTAGTGTATTTTAGTTTTGTGAGCACTGTAGATGTCTGTGTAACAGTAAGACAGCCAGTAGTACATGCACACAGTCTTTCTTGAGAAAGTGCTGTGGTTACATTCAGTCATCAGCTCTGCTTTGCTTAATAACCTGTGGAATGACCAGGCTGCCCAATACATCACACAGGAGATGGGAACTCTGTGTGGCCTTTGGAAATGTAGAAAATATCTCTGGCTTCTTAGTAACAGATGAGCAGAGATTTATTTGTGGAATCCTAGTGTATTTGTATACTAGCCATGTTTCATAAATGACTGTGTTCTGTGCTGGCTTAGGCAGTCATTGTCATGTTTTTACTTGTCACTTTACTATTACTATTTTTATCCTTCTGGTTGACTTAACTTCCTTTTTCTGTCTCTCTTCTTTAACTTCTAATATTTTCCCTCTGTCATCTCCTGGCTTTTATTCTGATCAATAGATGTTGCTTATAACTGTTCCCTGTTATATTAATTTCAATTATTTAAATTATTATATCATCACTTTGAGGTGAAACTTCACTTGAAGAATGTCATTGTATTTTGGATGGAGGGAACCTGATGGCAGAGGGAATGCTTTCTCTGGCCAGAGCTTGGGAGTTCTAAAGGAAATTAAAAGATGCATCACTGCATCAATGTCTACTGTCTTCATTTTAGTGTGCCTTGAGTAATTTTTTTGTATTTCAATTATAAATGCCTTTTTAAAGGCTCACTGTATTGCATGCTCACAATAACGCTATGGCTCTTTAATGCTATTTATACAAAGTAATAACTTTGCAAATCCCATAGTCAAAAATATGTATGTATGACCAAAATAAAGACAAATTATAAATAACAGTTTAAAGAAAATATTCCACTCTATGATACAGATACATAGAGATATTTGTGATTATTTTGCTCTATGTACTAAAACTGCTACTCTCTGCTGAAATGTTTAGTTTCTGTTTGTTTTGTCTTTCCTCGTAGAATCATAGAATCATCTAGGTTGGAAAAAACTTTTAAGATCATCAGTTCTAACTGTAAATATAACACTGCCCAGTCTCACTAAACCATTTATGAAGCCATCCCTACTAATGATGTGAACAACTGTTTATGATCTCCTTCTCTTGCATCTATAAGTTTTTGGCATTTTCTGGTAGACAAGAGTTTATCATATCTGCGTGATATGACACAAACCCAGTATAACAAAAGTCTGGATAGTTTAAGTTGAGGAAACATTTCACACCCCTGCATAGAAATTCATATTTGGTACATCTTTCCCACATTTTTGATATCACAATATACAGTGAAAGATCAGTTTAAACTGAGATTCATTTAAAAAAACCCTAAAAAGCAAACACCCTTTCTTAGGATGGTAACAGTGGTGACATGTACCTTTAGGAAGTGAAGCTCCTGGTTTTTTAGATAGAGCAGGGGGCACTTTCTTCTCTGGAGCAGTCTTCTCAGCCATCTCAGGCACTTCAAAGATATTAGTGCATTTCATTTTACAGTTACAGTAAAACTCAGTATTAAATACAGAGACTGAAACACAGAGGACAACAGACACATTTTAAAGTAATAATTTAGCATACACTCATACTCAGTGTGATTTGTTTAGCAAGCATCATTTAAAACAGATCAAACACAACAGACAAAACTAAAGAGGTTAAAATAATACTCAAGAGAAGATGGGCATATATTCATGATAACATGTAGCTTTGACAGATGGAGGTTTTGATTTTTCAGGGACAGCTAGAGAAATTTGCTGGGACAGCTTTTCAGGCATTGCATGTTCTTTGAAGATATTAGTATCTATTAGTTATATGTATTAAGCTTGAAAATGAGCAGTGAAACAACATATTCAAGGGAAGGAAAAGAGATCCTATGCATAAGAGGTACCTTTAGGCTGTGCAGCTGCTCGCTCTTTAGCAGCAACATGCTCTTCCTTTTTGGGCAGCTTGCCTGGTGCTCGTTCCTCCACTGCCGAAATGACCTCTGGTTCTTTGGGTGCACCTTCAGGCTTTGGTTTCTGAAGTGGTGTAGAAGGCTCTAGTTTTTGGGGTGCTAAAACTGTTTCTGGCTCCTCAGACACCATGACAGGTTTTGGCACAAAAGGCTTTGATTTTCTGGACACTGCAGTGGGCATTGACTTCCGGAAATCGGCAGCAAAGTCTGTTTCTTCAGCTGCTACTAACTCTGTTTTTTGGGACTGTACAAAATGTTTTGTTTTGGGGGGCACCACAACACGCTTTGATTTTTGGGTTGATTCAACTGTCTCTGACTTCTCAGACACCACTATGAGCTCAGATTCCTCAGGGGCCATAAATGGTTCTGATTTCTGGGATTCCTGAACCAGCTTTTGTTTTGGGGACATCACACCATATTTTAACTTTTGAGGTGGCACATCAGGCGTGAGTTCCTCAGGTACCACAGCAAACTCTTGTTTCTCAAGCACTACAACATGTTCCAGTTTTTGTGACTCCAAAGTGTGCTTCTGTTTTGAGGGCATCACACCATGTTTTAGTTTTTGGGGTTCTATGTCAGGCATGGGTTCTTCAGGTGCCACAACAAATTCTTGTTTCTCAAGCACCACAACATGTGCTACCTTTTGGGATTCCAAAGTGGGCTTCTGTTTTGGGGGCATCACACCGTGTTTTAGTTTTTGGGGTTCTACGTCAGCCATGGGTTCCTCAGGTACCACAACAAACTCTTGTTTCTCAAGCACTACCACATGTTCTAGTGTTTGGGATTCCAAAGTGGGCTTCTGTTTTGGGGGCATCAGACCATGCTTTAGTTTTTGGGGTTCTACGTCAGCCATGGGTTCCTCAGGT
>VZTR01006838.1:142051-173325 GCA_013400775.1 Chaetops frenatus | reverse complement strand
GCATGGTGGGAGCTCCCTGGGAGCTGTCGCTGCTGCTGCTGCACCCAGTGACTCTTTCTTAGCTGGTTTTATTGCAATGGGTGATCTGGAGGAAGCTGAGGAGGGGAATTGTTCAATGCAGTGAGGAAAAGGCTTTGAAAACAGCCACATCTGATCCCTGAGCCTGTGTGTGGGTGTGTGTTTGCCTGGCAGGGAGGAGGCAGGAGGATGTTTTCCTGCTTTATCCCTTCAATATGATGCTTTATTTTCCCAGGCAGCCACTGTGAAAATTAGTTTTGGGGTTTCATTTACCACGGTGACCCGTGGCATAACTTAAAACCTCCTCCCACCATTTCCATCCTCAGAAGAGTATCCAGCTCCTGGAGTACAATCCATGATTTGAGCCTTGAGTGCCTGCTGAGCCTCAAAGCCATAAAGTTGTGTTTCCTGCCTGGACCAGGACTGGGATGTCATCCCACAGTGATGGGGGACACTGTTCAGACAGAGCCATGGAGCAAAACTTTATCTCCAAGTGACTTGGGATAGCCCTGGAAATGAGAGAGGACTGGTTTGTGTTCTCCAGAAATCACAGAAATGGGGCCTTTCCAAGGGGTGCGACATTTAGTTTGGATAATCCAGACCTCTGAGTCCTAAAAATGGGGATCTGGGGGAATGAAACCCTTCAGGGAAGCAAAGAAGTGGTGAAAATCCTTTGGGGATACTTCTGGTAGAGGGAAAAGGGAATAAGCAACACATCAGTGCAATCCTGTGGCAAGAGGAGCATGTTAAACATAAAGGGAGTTTTCAAGAATTATTTAACAGAAACATTCTCTCTGTAAGGTTTGCTAGGGGATGTGTTTATACATCAGGAGGGCAGAGCCTGTGTCCCTGCAGGTCTGAGTCTCTGGGCTGGAGCATTAATTTGCCATCAAATTGGGCTCCTTCAGAGCACCTTGCTCCTCAGTGTCTGCTCTGAGCAACACTTCATCTTCTAAAAGTTTGCTGAGGTGAAGAGCTTTGGAGTAGATGTAAATCTTTCTGGGGCATGGCTACCTCCTGAACTGCTTTCAGCACCTCCTAAGTTGATTTCTTGTAGCTATTTGCATGCAGACGATGTTTTAATCAACCCATTTAGGTAAAAGTCTGCAGTAACTATCCCTGGTTTATTGCTAAGCAGTGCCAGCCTCTGCTGGTGCCCCCTTCTGCTGCCTGTGGTCAATCTCCAGGTGTGCTGTGCTTTTTTTTTCCTTCAGGAGCTGTGTTTTTCCTCCTGGGTTCATGAGGAGGAGGTGAGGAAGGTGAGGGGCAGCAGATGCAGGCAGAGGGGAGGGCACCAGCTGCAGTGTGCCCTGAGCTGGCACTGTGGGGCATTGCCCACTCTTCCCTCTTCTTCCTGCTGCTGTAGGGAACAGTTTGGGGAAGATATTTTGACATCTGTGATGGGTGGAACCAGGGAGGGGAGCAGGACCACAGCTGGTGCCTGTGGAGCTGGGTCTGTCATTGCAGAGCCCTTCCCTGTAGCCCTGGCACTGAGCTGGGCAGGGACAGGGCTCTGCTGTGCCTTGGGAAGGGAGGATTATCCCCCTCGGGCTCTGCTGGGGATGGATGTGTGTCTGCACTCCCAAAGGAGAGCGAGGCTGCCAAGCTGTGCCCAAGGAAAATCCTTTCGTTGATCTTGACTCAGCCCTTCAAGAAAAAAACTCTCTCCCAGTGCTGACATTCGCCATTTGATGGCTTAAAAAAGGTCTTTTTGCCCCTCTTGGATTTTGTTTTTAATGTTTTCCTTTGCCTTTATCGATGCTTTTTGGGGAGAGCTCTGTGTTTGGGCTTGCCACAGGCAGCATCAGACACCATTTACCAGGCACTTCCCTGCCCAAGTATTAACAAGCATCCCTTACTCATCTTACACTTCCTTGAATTACAGTGATCACTTTGGAAACCCTGACTTCTTGTGGTTATTTTTTTTCCCCTTTTTTTCTTCTCACACCTCTCTAAGCATGAAGAAAAACAAGTCAGATCTCCAGCTCTCATCCTGGCTGTCAGTTGTGATTGCCCAGAACAGCAGCAACAGGGGCATATTCCAATCTCTGTGCCAGCAGGAGCTGTGCTTGCACCAGGCTTTTCCAGCTGAATGAGGAGGAGCTGGGGGAAGGAATCAGCTGCTGAAGGTGTAGATAGAAATGAGAAGTGGCAACTTGAGGCAGAATAGCTTTTTGCTTGCTGCTGTCCATTCATTGTTGCTGACTTGCGTGGTTTTAAATGATTTGCAGGGAATGTCTCCACCAAGAGCCTGTGCTGCTTGGTGCTTCCTGTAAACTCCCAGACTCTTGTTTTAAGAGCACAAGAGAGGCTCTGTGGGAGAAAAACTAATATTGACATATTTGGAGCTGATCATCTCGTCTGTGATCAGATTTGCTGCCTGTCAAGCTGCTGTCCTGTTCTGCTATGATGCAGTTGTGTTATCAAAGGAGTTTGAGGCTTCCTCGTCCTCCTCCAGTTGAGCTCTTGCTGCTCACTGAGATTTTTAAACTCAATTTCAGGCTACTTTCAGTCAATGCTCCACATAATTAAAAAATTCCTGCTCTCCTACAGGTTTCCCCTGTGTGAGTGACTTTTCTCTGAAGTCTGAGTTTCTGCTGACTTTGGGTGGATAAGGGGGAGCAGCATCATTTGGTTATTGGGTATTTAAAGCGTGTAAATTGTGACTCTCCCCTTGCTCCAAATTCCAGGAACCTGAATGCAGCTTCCAGATCCCTTGTGCAGGAATCCCATGTCCTGGGATGTTAATTCATGTTGGGGTGGAGAGAGCAAAGAATAAGAAGAGATCTGAGTTTAATATTTAACACCAGGTCTGGCAGAGCCCTAGAAAGGGGAAGCTGTAACATCTTCCACAAGGTTGAAGCCTGAGATGAGACCATAAATTTGTCCAGGCTGGAATTGTCCATTGATCTGTTTTGAGGTGGTGCAACTTCACTGTTAACATTCCCCATTTTACATTTTGTGGTGGTGGATATTGACTGATAAATTCCTGGAGTGAGCTGGAAGTGGCCAAAACCTTGCTGCAAAGCTAGAGCCCTGCATGTCTTCTGGGAAGTGGATTTCTTTCCAGTTATCCATCCCATTTCTGCCCAAGTCATCTGACTGGGCAGTTCAGTCTCTTGCAAGAATTGCTAATTCTTCCTGGGAGGAAACGGGGAAAGTCTAAAGGCTTTTTCAGCACAAACAAGTGATTTTTGTGGTGGCTTCTGACTTGGAGACTGATGTGTTTTGCTTTATCAGCTTTGAGACAGGACACTGCATGTGCTGAGGAGTCTGAGAAACCTCCTCAGAGCTGCAGCAGAAGATGGTGGAGATTGAGATTGTTGAAGAAGCTGTGGCTGCCCCATCCCTGGAGGTGTTAAAAGCCAGGTTGGATGGGCTTGGAGTAAGCTGGTCTGGTGGAAGGTGTTGGAATATGGGGTTGGAACTTGATGGTCCCTTCTGGCCCAAACCATTCCATGAAATTGGGATATTGGAGCACACCCTTGAGGAAAAGATAATGAAGATATCTTTATCAGTATTTTTGATAACTATACTGCTAAAAATATCAGTATATTTCTCAAAAAGAAATAATTTTTTTTCCTGATCTGTATTTTTGGGGTAACTAAATTGTCCAGATGTACGAGCTGCCTGTGTTCAAATGCAACCCAAGAGCTGCCAATATCAATGGGCCTGCAGATAAAAAAAATGCTTCCCCAGTACCTCTTCCCAACTGGTGGTGTCTCAAACTAAACTCCAGTTAAGTATCAAGGCTGGAATTGTTAGAGATTCACCAGGGAGAAATCAGAAGAGCCAAAGGCTGTGGCAGTACTTGTAGAAAGCTTTTGCAGAGCTGTGTTTCACTTCAGTGTACAGCTTGTGCTGCAGAGGGCTGTTTACTTGGAAGATGCCGGCACCAGAACATTGTAATTGAGTTACCCAAGTATCCCGAGAATGTGTTTTTATTCATAATCCTCCAGTATTGCAAGGCTCAAGAGAACTTATTGCTAACTTTAAAACAAGAGAGGCACAATGGGTTATTAGGTTGGAGACTTGGTGCCCACAGGAATTTAATAATGGAGGATGGCATGGCAGGGGTTTGTTGTTAAAAGTGAATGTAAAAACTATAAGAATGCAAGAAATCAGGAAATGTACCCACTTCTTGTCTGGTGCTTCCCATGGTGGATCACCTGTCCTGTCCCAGCCCTAAAACCAAGCACCTTAAACAACAACAGCAAACTTGAGTCTGCTACCAGTTAAAAAATAAATGTCATATCTAGGTCTGGTGGAAGGTGTCCCTGCCCATGGCAGAGGGTTGGACTGGATGGTCTCTTAGCTCCCAGCTCAAACCATTCTGTGATTCTCTGATACTCCTCTGCCTTGGTGGCTCTTGGGATTGCTGCACTTGTATCAGCTCAAAGGGTACTGGCTTAGCCATGAAATCATCAGCTGTATCCCCGAGTGTAGAAAAAGCAGCTTTGTTTTCTCTTTTGCAGCACTTCAGCTCTTCACCTCTGAATTCAGCGCTCAGAAAGCTCAGAAATTTTCCTTTTTGAGAAAGGAAAGAAGTGGTAACACCGTGTGCCTCTCCAATTTAGTCTCATCTAACAGACATCCCTGCAGGGAATAAGATTGGGGTGGTGGTAGGAAGTTACTTTCTGGAGTAAATTAACATTTAGAAAAGAAGAGAGTGGCTTAAATTGTCAGAAGAGCTGTACCATGTGTTTTTGGGCAGACAGTGGAAGGTGGCACCTTGTTCTGCCTTTGGATAGGGAGAGCAGTTGGAGAGTCTGGTTGTCCTTTCAGGTGATGGGCGAGAAAGGGTCTGGAGAGTGAGGGCAGGACCTCTCTGAGAGAGACCAGAGGCACAGGAATGAGTTGTGCTGTGCATCTTTGCTCCTCAGGGTAGTGCTTTCCAGCTTTGTCTCTAGAAGCCTTTGTCTTGCTAAAATTTCTTTCTTTGGATGTTTTCTTTAATTGCTGAAGTCTTTGAAAGAGACCCCGGGTGAAAAAACAGGCAGCATGGGTTTGGTGGATCTGAGGGTGAGAGGGGGGAAGCCCTGAGCCCCCCTGCACTTCACAGGCTGGAGAAAGATTTATCCTTCATGGAGACACTTCTGCAACTTCAGGGAAACCCTGGAGCATTATCCTGTTGATACCTAATGAATTTGGAGACTTGTACTCCAGCCCAGGCTTCCCTAAGCCCAACAGTTGCATCGATCACCGCGGCCTTTCATAACTGGCCCTTGGGTGAACTCTTTTTAATTTCAGGAGCGGAGGGGAGGTGGGGAGAGCAAATGCAAGGTTGGTGTGTGCGTCAGGCAGAGGCTGCTGGAGCAGAGAGGGCTCAGCCTTGCTGTCAGCTCTGCACAACCCCAACCCATCGCTCCCGTCTGCGGCAAAACCCGGCCAAGGAGCCGAGACCTTGGATGTGAAATCCCCTAAGTGCCGGGAGAGGGGAGCAGGTGGAGCCTGCTGATGTGTTTGTTTCTTGCTGGCTGCTCCTGAGCCTGCACTTCAGCATGAGCCAGCTGGCCTTGTCCTTAGGTAGCATCCCTCAGCATAAGGAATGCCTGCTCCTCATTGGGGGAATAAGGGGACCAGGGCATAAGGAGGAAAAAGATTAATTGGACTCCCCGTGAGATCTGTTTGGTTTGTTGTGCTCCGTTCAAAACTTGGGGTTGTTCAGCCTGGAGAAGAGAAGGTTCCAGAGCAACCTCGCTGTGACATTTTAGTGCTTTAAGGGGGCCTTTAAGAAAGATGGGGACAGGCTTTTTAGAAAGGCTTGTTGGGATAAGACAAGGGGTGATGGTTTTAAATGAAAAGAGGTTTAGATTAGACATAAGGAAGAACTTTTTTGCAATGATAGTGGTGAAATACTGGACCAGAGATCTGGTGGATGCCCCATCCCAGGGCATATGAAAGATTAGGCTGGATGGGGCACTGAGCAGCCTGATCTGGTTACAGATATCCCTGCCCATGGCAGGGAAGGTGGAGTAGACCTTTAGAAATCCCTCCCAAGCCAAATTATTGTATGAAAAAGTCAGGTGAATGTTGAATTCCGTAGTGCATCAGAGGTGCCAATGCTGTAGCCCCCAATTTACCCTTCCTACCTCCACTTGTGCTAATCCCTGACCTTTCAGCTGCTCCCATGGCTCCCTGCCTGTGTCTGGGCTTGTATAGACACCCATCACCTTTTACCTCCTGGGCACACCACACACAGATTCCTGATGTTAATGTGCCCCTTCCGTGAGGGATGTAACAGCTTTTCCAAAGGTGCCAACAAGGCTGTTTGGAAGTCTGAATTGGTTTGGTGCTGTGGGACAGCATTACGTTGGGAGAAGACAAATTACCAGGGCTGGATTTTTGCCAGGACATAGTAGGGTGAACGCCTGACTTCTTTTCTCTCTTTTTTTTTTTCCCCCAAACGTGCCATTGCATCTTTAATTACAAGGTTAAGACCTCTGTTTTATGACTCATCTGAAAAAAACAGCACCTCCACCGTAATTACCCGAGCATGCTGCCGGGGGGACTGTGGCTCATTAGTGACTCAGAGGAACCAGTGGCACCTAATGAAATGGCACCGCCTGCTGTAACACCCCAGCCTTGCCCTTTTCATGCCTGGTCCAAGCAGGGACCAAACCAGTCTCCCATAAAGGTGTGATGCCAACCCAGGCAATGCTGCAGTTGGAAGGAATTTCTGAGGAAGAAACCAAACCAATTCCCAATACATTAGACAGCATCATGCCACAGAAATAGCTGTGTTCAGTTGAAGGAAAAGCAGAGTGTCTCATTTTGCCCAGCGGAGGATGAACATGTTGCTTCAGGCTCCCTCAGAAGCCATAACAGGAGTGAGAAATGGATAAACCATCCTGGTGGGAATGTGGGTTCCGTGGGTAATCCGCCCACCGAGGCGTATTTTGTTTGTTTCCCTGAACTACGTAAATGCAATCATTGCACAATAAGAGTCTCTTTAAGAACTTTCCTTTGATCGTTAACATGCTAATCAGTCTGGATGGATCTTCTCCTTCCCTTCCAGGTGGAGGGAAACAATTGACTGGTGTAATGGGTGCCCCTTGGCCACAGTTCGGTGCCGTTTGTTCCTCCGGCCCATTGTTCTGGGATGAACTTTGGAACACTGTGTTTCTCCCTTGGACCAGACACTTGAATTGCCCTCTGGTTTATGTGCTGGCTCTTTTTTTTTTTTTAATTCTCATGGCCGTCAGGGTATCCCTTCAGAAACCTGTCTGCACTGGAAGGTCTGAGTGGTGACAAGTGACAGGGCTGGGAGGTGCTGCCGTCAGTGGGGTGACTTTGCATCCGTCAAGTGCACAAAGGCTCCCCCGGGGGACCAGCAGGAATTGTGAGGCCTGAAAGCGTGGCATACTGTACAAGGGAATTAAGAGCCTGCAACCTGGGAGCCAGAAGTTATGGGGCAGGGAAAGGGTCTTTGGGAAACAGTGTCATACCTCAAAGGAAAAGCAGGAAGCCTAATCTGTAGAACAATAAGGCAGGCGAAACCGCTTTCCTTGTTGGCCCAAATTCATCGCGGGCTTGCGTAGGTAATGTTTGATTAGCCTAATGAAGTGGGGAAAGACAGAGCAAACCTATTCCTCTTTCTGATTGCATTTTGGCTGGGAAGAAGTGTGTGTGAAGAGGCAGCATCAAGCCCCAGGTTTCCAAGGCGCTGCTTGGGTGACTCTTGCTCAGGGCTTGAAATCAAGATCTCTGTTACTCACTGTAAAATGGGCCGTGCACCTGTCCGGGGCAGCTGCTGCTGTGACCACACAGGCTGAGCTGTCACCTCTTGTCAGCGTTCAGAACAGCCAGCCTGGGTCTGGGCACCAGGCTTTGATCACACCTGAGAGCAGGTGCTCCTGTGCTTTTTTTATCACGCCAAGAAATGTTCAATACCCGCTCTGCTAGCAGTGAATTGCAGAACTGACTCCCTACCAAACCCGTGTTCCCTGATAAATGATGGGGATGCTTCCCTGCTGCTGCTGTGTTGGTGGATTTGCTCTTGCTCAGCGTCATTTCCCATTTGTGGCTTCCTCACCAGACCCTGCTGGTGCAGATGGTGTTGGCTGCAGGACCCCAGCTCAGGAAGTGGGCCAAGGAAGGCTGGAGGGTTCTGGGGCTTATCTTCAAGAGCCAAGCACTATTTGGGGGATATCCTAATGATTAGGAGCAGCAGGATGGGGAGTGAATTCCCATTTTCATCGAAATTGAGTTGTTTTTTTCTAAATTAAACTGATTCTTTTTATCTGAGCACAGGGTACAACCTGCGCTTCATTATGGGCTTGTATTTTTAGAAGAACTTTTCAGATGTTTAGTTTGTATTATTGCTGATGTACTTGTTCAGGTTTGGCAAATCCCTGAGATGATCAGACTCGTCCTGATCTTTAGTCTTGCTCTTTTGTGATCCCAGACCAGGATTTCGGAGACAACTTTTTTTCAGCTGCCACCTGTGGCTGTTAAGGAAAATTCTGGTAAATACTTTAACATCAATAAGCAAAAGGTTACATTTACCACATTCGGGAGAATCTGATGCCTGCAGTATTTTGGGAGTGGTTTTCTGCTGTAAAGTGAAGACATTCAGCATCTTGGTGATTCTCATATTTTCGTTTTTTCTGTCTTCTCCAGAGTCTCCACCAGCAGCGATGTCAAGAAATGGATACTTCTTTGAAGAGAGTGGCAAGTATTATTTGACTTTTTTGTGCACAGACCTTCCTGGAGGGAGAGCTGCACTGCAAACCTGACATGGATGATAGAGAATCCATTTAGCTGAAGTGTGAGGTGAAAACAGTCTGGGGTGGTGGTTGTGTAACCTTGCACTGGGGCAGGCTCCATGTTTTTAAATCCTGTAGATGTTTGAGATAGGCAATAAATAATCAACTCCACATTGTCATCAGTGACTGTTCTGGGTGGCTCCTTGTTTTTCAAGTTCTTTCGTGATGTTTTCCTGTCATACAGCCTGGCAGGTGTATTTGCTTGTCTTTTTCTGGAGTGGGGATCATGCGTGGGAGTTGGATCCCTTTGGAGACATCCTGCCAAAGAGCATCAGGCAAATGTTGGATGGCTCTGGCAGACACCTCTTTTAGTGCAAAGATTTAATTTTTTTTTTCCCTTTGAAGCAAGATTAAATGGTGGCATTTGAAAACTTGGATCATCTGCCTCAAAGATGACTGAGATCTTGGAGATATTGTACTGACAAAGGGACAGCGGAGGTGCAGTGAAATTCCAGCTTCTCTGCTGATTTTAGAGAAATAGAATCAAGGAATAATTTAAGTTGGAAAAGACCTTAAAGATAATCTAGCTCCAATGCCCTGCCCTGTGTTTTCCCTCAAAACAGCATGTTTGTAGGGTATGAGGGAGAGATCTTCTGGAGAGTTCCACCCTCTTCAGGAAGAAGTTCCTGAGGGCTTGAGGCTTCCTGCTGGAAGTGCTGGAAATATTAAGGACTTCCAAATGGTGAGAGGAAAAGACTAAAATTCTCTGCTTACTTAGGCTCTTAGATGCTTGTAGCTGTCACAAGGCTCATTTTTCTGGATCCAAGGGGCCAAGCCTTAGGCTGACATCTGGAAAGGGAAGCTGAATGCCTGCCGGGTGTCAACTGATTCAGCACTGCTGGTGACAGCACTTCCTTTGGCACTGGCTCTTGTCTTCCCGTACAAAGAACCAATTTTTGAGAGTCAAAGGATGAAACTGGGAGCCAGTCCTCTCATCTCTAGTCAGAGGTGTTCTCTAAAGGCTGGGTTGAGTTGCAGGAGGGTAAAAAATAATGCCTGACTTCAGAGAGGTTTTCTCAGGGCAGGTGGGGCATGAGGTCTGGGCAGCCCTGCTCCTTCCTTCCTTCCTTCCTTCCTTCCCATCTTGCTTGTGGGCTCTTGGGATGGGGTTTGGTGCTTTCCTGAGGACTGGGAATGTGAGAGGACAAGCCCAGGTTGGGATCTGGGGAGGTGACTGAGCCCCCAGCATCAGGATGAGAGCAGTGTAAGGGCTTGGGGAGAAACAGTGCTGGTTTTGGAGGCAGGACAGACCCCTGCTTCATCCCAAACCCTTCTGCCACAGAGAACACAAGCCCAGCTGTCTGTCCTAGCATTTTACGTGGCTCTGCACGTCCCCTTCCAGGATTCAGTCTTGCCTTCCTCAAACTATCCTCATAAACAACCAAAAAACCCCCAAAAGCAGATCTCTGAATGTTTGTTTTTTTGGTTTTTTTTGTAGTTGTGGCATCCTCTGTGCAAATCTCTGAGAGAGCCTTCTCTTTTGTCGACTTGGTGCCATGGCAATGGGCATTTCTGCCCTATATTTGTGCCATTACTCATCTTCCTCCTTTGTCTTAAGGAGACAGCACCTGGGAGCTGCCCCTGAGGGCTTTGAGAAGCCGTTTGGTGCTTTCCTGTTGTGCTTCTGTGTGGTTTGGGGAAGGAGGGGATGGTGCGAGTTCCTCCTGGGCCTGCATGCGGCGCTGAGCGTTGTGTTACTCGTGATTGGAAATGCGGTGAATTCTTTGGTTATTTCACTCTCAGAGCTGCTGTCTCTCTTACTCCTCACTACAAACTGACCTTTTGGGAGAGTTCAGCTGCTGTGGAGGGATGAGTCACCTTCTGCTGGTTGATTTGAAGCGAGGCTTTGGCGCACATGGACAGCACATCTCGGAGGGTGTTCCCACCCCGCTGCTTTGGTGATCTCTCTGCAGGAGCTTCATCCTCTCAGATTCTCAAAGCCTTCACCCCAAAACGTCATCGGGGCCAGAGGAAACCACAGATGAAGATGTTACCTTTTCACAGGGTTTCAAAACAGCTTGTTTTGAAACAGAGCTACGAAATCACCGAGCTGCTTCTTGGCACCACTTGTGGGGGATCTGCCAAGAAAGAGATGCTCTTGCCCCACCTTTGAATTGAGAAAAATCCCCCATCCCCTAATGCTGTGTTGGGAGAGAGCAAAGAAAAAAAGTAAACCTCTTTAATTCTAGTTTTTTGGACACTTTTCCCTGTTTTCTTAGCAGAGCAACATCTTTTGATACTCTTGCTCTGTGTGGAGTGGAGCTTTTTTCTTATCTCCTCCTGGGATCTTGCATATACATATGGTTTTCTGTATTCTTAGTAATTAGGATGTTTTTGTTTCTGAGCATATCTGAGGCTCTCTTTGGAGCCTGGATGTCTCTTTTGCCAGCTAACTTTTCTTTACCCTTCTTGTGTTCTCAGCAATGTTAAAATTTACAAGTTGAAACCTCATTTTTAGTTGAAAGGGTTGTAGCGAGGGTGATCTTGGCTGCAGCACCAAAGCAGAGCTTTGGAAGAACCTCCTGGATGTGTACATCCATAAAAACTTCAAGTGTTTAGTAATTTGTAGCTCTGTTAATTACTGGAGGAGCTGGGGAAAGCCCTGGAAGGATTTTCTAGGAAATTAATATGTGACTGTTTGGGAAGTTTAGAATGTTTTTATGGTCCCAACCATCTCCCAGCCTAACTAGTTAAAAATCTGGGAAGCTTATCAAGGAGACCATGTCTTCAGCTTTGAGCTCAAAAATTTTCCCCTATTTCTGGAAGAACTTGAAAGCCACCTTTGTGGCTTTTAGTGCCTTGCATGAGGTTAAATACTTAAAATGTAGCTGGGAAAAAAATCTGGTGAGTAGTTTGTTCTGTACAGGCAATACTAAGAGGAAAAATAAGGAAATAAATTTGTGCCTGCCCAGTTGGACATTTCTGATTGAGGATGTGGCAGCAGATTTGATGGCAGCTGATGGCCATGCTCTGTTTTCAACCCATTTGTCTTGTCAATTTTAATAGCTGTCCTCTGCCACCTTGCTGATGAAAATCCATGTTTTTACTAATTTTTTGAGTCTCTGGAACAAGTCTCTTGCACAAACAAACCTGGCAGGGCCTGGTGATAATTGGTGTTCCCCTCCCTGTGTGTTAAAGTCACTTAAATCTTCGGTAAGGTTGTTTTGATAAATGAGTTTTCTTCCTGGAGAATTTAAGTGAGTAATGAGATGATTGTGTAGCCCCAATCCCAACCTGGAGATAATTGGAGTTCTGATGAAATGCAGCTCAGCAATCAGGGCTCAGAATTAACTCATCAAGCCCCCCCATTGTCTCTTGTGAGCATCCTGCACCTTCCTCATAGAAGTGGATGAGCTGTAAAGGCCCTGGAATTACCTGCAAGTGATTAAATTCTGCCTAAATTGCGATGAGGTTTTTAACTGAGCCAAGAACTTTCCCTGATAAGACACAAACCCAGCAGTTTTCTGGTTCCTCTTGCAAAATCCAAGGGGAGGAATCCCAGTGCAGTGCTGGGGATATATGAATTGTTGCATTGTTTTAAAGCTGGCTCAACAGATCCTGCAGCATAAATTTATTTTTTTTTCTGGTCTTCCAGAGCAAATCGCTCACTGCTTGGTCTCCTCTGACTTATTAATTGGTTTTGCTGGCACAATAAATCACAGTTGTGTTGAAGGGCCCCAAGGCCCCAGTCTGGCTTGGGATGTTTGGATATATTTTATCTGCTTGTTTTTGTTTTTCAGTTTGCAGTTCAGCTTGGTATGTGTGCTGGGGGGGTTTTTTCTTTCTTTTTTTATATTTGACTTTATCTATCTTGGAATTGTTTGCTTAAGTAGGAGATTAATTTAAATGTTTTTGTGAAGCAAATCCTTTCACAGTGGGTTTTTCCCCATGAGATGCCCAGTTTGCCAGCAGGAGATGAACTGCTGCTACCTGTGGGAGAACACGAGGGGGTGCCTCACAGGTCTCTTGCCCATTTTTATTTCTGGAATTATCAGGAGTCCTGTAATAAAATAATAAAAGGAACAGGAGGCACCCCTGATTTCTGAGGGTTCTGCTGCAAAACTGAGACTCCACGTGCTCCTGTGTTCTGTAAAAACAAAACAAAAAACCCCAACAACACTCCACTGAATTACTTGGATTATTCACAACATTTCCTAGAAATCTGGCTGCAAAAATACAATACTGGAATTAATTCAAAAGTGCCTGCTTTCTGTTTGTTTTGGGGGTTTTTTTGTTTTGTTTTGTTTTGGAGAGGTTTTTTTTTTTTGCAGCAGCAGCAGCAGCAGATCAGCTCTTGGAGTTCTGTTATAAATTATCACTGAAGTGGCAGGGGAAACTCGACGTTTCCATCTGGCTCTTCATGACAAAAGGCTGGAGTAGGGTTGGGAAGGTGCAGCTGAGGTTATGGTCAGCCAGTGGTGCAGGGATCTGGGAGAGCCCTGCTCTTGGTGACTCACCTGCTCTGCACTTTCTACCTCTGGTTTGGATTTAATTTTTCCCTTTCCAAGAGGAGGTTGTGGTTTAATCTGTGCTCTTGAGCTTAGGTAATGGATTGACATCATTGGAGCAGGTAGGCATTGCTCCAGAAAATCCACATCTGATGGGCAGATCCCAGGGGAATGCTGGAGAGCCAGGAAGCATCACCCAACAACTCCCTGGCTCTTAAGGTACCCTTGGAAGGTGTGGGATTGGGGGACACTTCTCTAAATCTCATTTACATGATCTGAAGATCTGCCTGTGCCAATTCAAATTATTTGGCTTAATCACAGAGTGATTTATTTGAGTTGGGACCCTAAAGACCATCTATCCCACCCCTGCCATGGGCAGGGATGCTTTTTCACTTGACCAAGGTGCTCCAAGCCCTGTCCAGCCTGGCCTTGGGCACTTCCAAGGATGAGGCAACCATGGCTTTCCTGGGAATCAATAAAGGAGTTTTTCTAACTAAGGCATGCAAGATAAACTCTTGTCAGCAGCAAACCTTCCAACACCCTGGACACCCCCAGCCCTCCAGTTACCTCCTGGGCTGGTAAAAATGTGTCCCTGTGGCTGGCAGGGGAAAATCTCCTCAGGACAAAACCAATGAGCCTCAGAGACTCTCTCAGCTGTGAACCAAAGGAAAAGCTTAAAATCCCAGCAAGCATCCAGCTTTATTTAATCAAGATGGCTTGCACTTTTAATTGGGTGGGAGACAGCTTTGGGTGCTGCTGGCTGGCTGCAGACCAGCAGTTTTTCTTGTCTCTGAAATGCAATCATTTGTTCAGAAGGAAGGGATTTTTCATTGCTCTTGTCATTCAAAACAAGCCCCAAACTTTGCAGGTTAACCTCAGCAGGGATGTGAGAAATTTAGGTGTGCGTTTACCAAAAAAGTGTTTTTATAGCAATGTAATTGCTCTCATTTTATATTGAGAAAAAAGGAAAAAAAAAAAAAAGCATTATTGTGATGAGTAGGTGATTATGCTGGAATCAGCCTATGAGATGTGCCCACAAACTTGCTTTGGTTCATGTGTGAGTGGGGTGCTGTTTAAACCCTTTTTTTTTTTTTTTCTAGAATGCTCTGGAGATTGGAGAACTGATCACACTTGTACAAAGTTCTTCCAGGTCTCTCGTGAATCCTCCAGTTGCTCTCTCCCTGCCAGAGCTAACTGACTGGAAGGTTATTTAACCTATGGAGGCACCAGGAGTTTGTGTTTTCTGTGCAGAGTGTAAAGGTCAGGATGGAGGTGGAGGCTCCATTATTAATTGAGTTTCCTTTTGCACCCAAAGTTGGGGATTTGGGTGTTTTCCAAGTGAGGCAGTGAATCGGAGCCTGCAGGGAACAAAAGAAACCCTCTGAGAGCTGAGAGCTCAGGTTAATTAAAACTTCAAGCCTTTCTTAAAAATTAGTGTCTGTTCTTGGCTAGATCAAGTGGAAAATGCACGAGGAGAAAAGTTAGGTAAAGCTGACTCTTTTTTTTAACTTAATGCCAGTATTATCAGCAGTTTTTAGGTAGATACTGAGCTTAAATCTCTCTTGAGTTCCTTAATACTCTGTTATAACTGAGCACTGGGATGCTCAAAAGAACCAGGCTGGATTTTAGGGTAGTGCCCATGTCCCAGCTGATGCTTCTTTACCTTTAAAAGCTACTGAATATACATTATTATCATTGATTCCTTTGACCTTTTGTACTTGATCTGTAATTCCTTTTGAGAAAATGGATGCAAAAATGGTTCTTGGGCTCTTCCAAAACAATTTGCTGCCTTCTGTGCCTAAAAATTCACTTGAGAAATCTGAAATGGCTTTTAACATGACAAGCTGATAGTGTTGGATTGCCAACCATAGCTCAAAAAGCCTCTTTTAATGTAGTTTGAGGTCCCTGGCCTTCTGAGGAGTTTTTTTGGAGGGGGTAACCACCACTTGTGAAGAGGAGGAGATGCAATTCCATGATTCTGGAAGCCTGGGCTTGGATTTGATGGAGGGAATAGGCACTGCTATAAATGAGAACAGTTTTCCAGGCTTGGAGAGGAGATTGGCGTGGAAATGGAGGGTAAAAATCAGCTGCTTCCAGAAAAGTGCTCTGAGTCAGTGGCTCGTGCCTGCAGATGTTGGTTAAAGCTCCACAATTGGCTTTTGGCACCTGAGACACCCCCGAGAGGTCGTGCAGGGGCTGTGGCTGAAATAATTCCCCATCACCTGGGGTGATGTGAGAGGATGTTTGTAGTAATAAAGCTGCTTTTCTCCCAGGAAATTGAGGCTTGATGAAGGTTTTTGGCTTTCCTGGAGAAGCCTGCAGCCCTTGGGCTGGGAGTGCTGCTCCCACTTCAGCTTTTCCAGGGAATATCTCTGATGTGGCTGAGGCTGAGCTTCCTGCCCCACCGTGACTCTGCTGACTTTATTGCCCCAGGTGCAGCTGCCAGGTGCCACCAGAGCAGCAGTGGGACACATAATGCCACCTCTGATGGCATCAGCTGCAGTCACTGCTGCTCCCTACAGAGCCCTGGGCGCTAAAACTCAGCTCCAAAGCAAAATAGCTGCAGGGCAGGCACCTTGTCAGAGCTGTGAGAGGGCTGAGAACAGCAGGAGCCAGGAGATGAATGTGAGGAGAGTGAAGAGAGAAGGCTGGGGATGGAATCAGAGAATCCTGGAATGGTTTGGGTTGGAAGGCACCTTAAAGATCATCCAGTTCCACCTTTTTGCCATGGGCAGGAACAGCTTCCATTAGACCAGGTTGCTCCAAGCCCCATCCAGTCTGGTCTTGAGTAGATATTGGGATATTAAGAACATGGCAGGTCTGGGCCAGGGATGAAGTACAGAGAAGGGGTGATGCTTTGAAGAGGAATTGCCAGAGAAATCATAATTATTCCTTTTTTTTTTCCCTTCCGAGCACCTGCATAAAATGAGGGGCTGGTTTATTTTCATGTTGCATAGGATGGGCTGAGAAAAACCTGTAAGGTAAAGGAGGATTTAAAGTAAAAGCATCTGCTGCCTCTGGCTGCAGAGGGTCAGGAGGGGGGTTTGTTCCTGCAGAACTGAAGGATGCTGCTTGCTCTCCTTGGTCTCATGCACTTCCCATATTTTTCCATTTCTTTGCCATGAGATGAGTCCTGCAGGATGGACTGAGGGGGATTATCCTGACCACAGTGTGTTCTTCATGGTGCAGGAGGGCTGCACTGATCTCAGCCAGCTTTAACTGAATTCCAGCTCCTCCTCAGCCAAACCTCTTTCCTCCAGTGCTTTTAGACCAAATTTTGGGCTGAAGTGGCACTTTGTGTGCTCAGAGCTCTGGCTGGCCCTGTTGTAGCTCGTGGCACTTAAGCAAACGTTGCCTTCATCTGAAGGTGCCAACTTGCAGTGATAAAGATGGAGGGAGCACCAAATTGGAGATCTTAAACTCTCCCCCAGGAAATCTGATGGAAAGGTGTTTAACTCTGCCCTCTGTCTCTGAAGCAACTGACAAAGCCTGTGAATTGTTACCGGGACTTCCATATGGGAACCAGATTGGGATCTGCACAAATTCTGCCACGGCCACATCAGATCCTGCTCTGAACTTCTCCAGAACATCCATCCGACTTCCAGAGGGGCTGAACAGCTTCTGCTGTCGCTCGTGGCATCTGCTGCCCTTCAAGCAGCGGGGGTGACACTCTGTGAACATCAGGGAATGGGGAAGGGAGCAGCTGCCAGGGCTGGAGGCAGGGCTGGAGCTCAGGGGTAAGGAAGGTGCATCTGCCACACGCACAGCCCGTGTCACCTCGAGGTCACCCTGCACTTGACAGGCGTAATTGCTCGTGGTTTCAAACTCCTGGCAGACGAAATAGGCTGAAGGATTCCAAACAGGAGTGGTCTGAAGCCTGGAGGTGGTTCAGTGACAAGGCAGACACCTGTCTGGGAGTGCAGTTCCTGTCCAGCCCAGGTTGGGGATTATTTGCAAGCCGAGTGTTTTGTCCGTCCCTTGCCCAAGGGACACGAGGCTCGGCTGCCTTTTGTTCTGCTCTTTCCTCCCCTAAAGAGGGAGGAACAGAGGATGCTTCCCTTGCCAGAGTCCTCGCTGACCTCTGCCCAACCCTCTGATCCTACTCCACCCTTGCCCTTCTTCCAGCTCCTGGGCTGCTTCTCTCCTGTCTCCAGCCCTCTCTGTTTCCAGGGGCCACCACGGCCACCCTCTTATCAAACCAATTCCAGTGAGTCAGGAGGAGAATAAATAGTTTTCCCTGCTTGGCTTTTCCCTATTTACCCATGGAATTCTGTTAGGACAGGGAGAAAGGCTCACCCATGTTCTCAGAGCTGGGTGCTCAAACCATCGTTACGTGGCTCCCATCTGACCCACTGAGTGGGAAGCTTGGAGAAGAAGCTCAAAACTTCCCTGAGGCTGCAATTCTGGATGTGGCTGAGGGGGAAAAAGCCTTCCCCAGGCTGAATTTTTTTTTCTCTGCAGGGCTGCCCACACTCTCCTGGCACTAAGGGGAATGTCAGCACTGTGGGTGCTCATCTTTGAGGAGAGATATGGTGTCCCTCATGCATTTTGGAGGAACCAACCCCCTGTTTGGGATTGAGATGCTCGTGTGGGACTTTGTGGTGCTTCTGATGGCAGTAGGCACCTTGGGTGGCTGTTGTCCATCCCTCCAGGACACAGGTTGCCCCTCAGTGTGCCCCATCTGCCAGCAGAGATTTCATATCTGGTGGTGCCCACGGCGTTCAGGTGTTTCCTGTACTTCCCTCACCTCACTGTTTTCTGTCTGGACAAGTTTCCATCGTGCAGGGATGCAAACACCCGAAGCTCTGCCAGCAGCAGAGGGTGATATCCTCAGTGTGCTTTGCTGGATGGAGGCAGCAGCACCTCGGGTGCTTTTTGAAGCCTTCAGAACACTTGAGACAGGGCTTAATCACATTTATTCCTATCAAGCTGTAAGGTGAAGGAGGCAGAGATCAGGAGGGGGGTTAATCTGAGGGGCTTTAGCAGGTCTCCCACACCTTTGATAAGCAGTTTAGAAGTCATCTGGAGGCTTGAAGCTCCTGCAGGCTCTTGGCACCCTCCGAGCCCTTTGGGGGGATGCTGAGCTCCATCAGCTCGTGGCAGGAAATGCTGCAGCCCCTGTCCTGTGTCACTGAGTTCCTGTTTGTGGCCTCACTCCTCTGGGTTTGTGTTTTGTGGTGGAGAACTGGTGGTTCAATCCCTCAGAGGCAGCATGTGCTGCTTTCAGCTGCTGCCTCCACATTTGCTTATATGAGGCTTTAAAAAAAGCCATCAATATTTTAGTTTCCATTCAAGCCTCTGCCTTGAAGCTCCCCCTTTTCATTTCACTGTAGTGCCTAGAGCCAGCTAATGAAATACCTCCCTCCTGCTTCAAATTAGGCATAAAAGACTTGTCAGAAGATGAGGAGAAGCTGCTGAGTAATCCTGGTAATGTAAAAATCGACATTCTATAATGTCCCTAATTCTCCTAATTAAACATGATACATGAGTGTGCTACAAGAGTCCTCCAGCTGCTCCATAATGAGATGTTGCAGGTACCAGTTTGCTGTTGGATGAGGCTTGGTTAAACTCTAATTAAAGCCTTACAAAAAGGCTAAGGAGTTGTCTGGTGTAATTAAGAAACTTGTCTCACATTCTCAGTGCTACCACCCCCAGTGACCTGCTCCTCTGCCCCCTGGGGAGCTGTGGGTCTCTCTGTCCATATCAGATGTCTCCTTGAAAACCACTTTTTTTTTTTTTTTCTTTAATTTAAATTTTACCACCTGTAGTTTCAAGTTGCTGCATCACAAAACAGCGGTGCGGCCTTGGGCTGGTGGTGGAGGTGTTGGGTTCCGGGTGGGCTGGGGCGCAGCTTTTGGTGGTATTTTTATGGTTCCCAGTGGCGGATTTTTACCCACAGGCAGCAAGGTGTTGGGGCTGGGCCTTGCTGCCCACACCACCGGTGTGAGGCCAGAGGGATGAGCCCCTGAGGCCACCCCAAAACACGCTGGGGGCCATTCCTTGACCGCCCGGCCCTGGCTGGCCCTCAGAGCGGCCCCTCATGAGGCCCCGGCGGCTGCAGAGGCCTCGCCAGCCATGGACTCCAACTCCGATTCGGACTCTTCCTCACGCAGTGCGGTGCCCAAGGAGAGCCTGCGGCCCTCTCACGGCACCCCCATCTCGTTGTCAGGGTACCTCAAGTGTGACACGGACGATGGGAAGGAGGAGGGGGCGAGCGAGGAGCTCTTTGATGGCGCCAACTCCACCATTGTGTCCGGGGACAGCATCCGCTTCTTCGTCAATGTCAACCTCGAGGGCGCTCCCAGCGCCACTGGTGAGTGACCCAAAAATGGGGATGGGATAGGGGGGCTTGTTCCTGGTGGTGAGATTTCATGGGATCAACGTGGGTTGGGCTGGGTTGGAAGGGACCTTAAGTGTCATTTCTTTAAGGGTAGGGATGCCTTCCACTAGGCCAGGTTTGTCCAGGCCTCGTCCAACCCATTCTCGAACTTTGCTTCTGGCAGAGAGTTTTAATATCCTCAGTACTGCCTGTGATAAGTGGGGAGGGAGGAAGATAGCCAAGCCCTTCACCAAAAACTTCAGTCATTTTGTTTTATTTCATACTGAATTTTGAACTTTTTTTCTTCTGCACAAAATCCCGTTCACTTAATTTCCCGTTAAAACCAGTGCTGATGTTTAGTGAATCCTTTGAAAAGTAAAGCTGGAAGAGGTGGGGAATACAGATCTGAGCTGAGATCCCACATAGTGCCAAGCCAGGCCTGAGAAACAGAGGTTCTAGAAGAAGACAGAAATCAGGTCATACAGCTAAAGAGATTTTTTTGGGGGCTGTGACCATCTTGGTTAGCTGTAGCAACCATTTTATTTTTCTAGAAAATGTTTTCAGTTGTACTAAGATAGTGTTCTGAAGTTAGACATAACTTAGCCTTCTTTATTCCCTGGAAGTGTTCAAGGCCAGGTTAGACAGGGCTTGGAGCAACCTGGTCTGGTGGGGAAATTTTCCCCCCTTCATGGAAAGGGGCTGGAACTGGATGAGCTTTAAGGTCCTTTCCCAGCCATTTTGTTGGATATGCATGGGAAAACACAGCTCTCAGACGCTGCAGCAGCCTGGGTTTGTCCCAGCAGCTGGGGCCTGCCTGTGTGGGCACTGGCTGTTTTAGGGGTTAAATGCACAGGCTGTGGGTTATTCTTGTTGTCACAGTATCAGAGAGTCCTTTAAGTGTGTTAAAAGTTATTTTTAGGTTACATGCAAATCCCAATTGATCTGCAGGGAGCAGTTATTTGGAATGGTGCTGCAAATTAGGCACGGCCTGGACTCCTGTTTGACTATCCTGGAGTCTGCTTTTTGACTCTGAGTGATGACTTGAACTTGGGAATAATATCCAGCAATTTCCAAGCCTTCAATTTTACAAATGCCATCTTAATTGAAAGATTTAAGGGAGCTGTGCTCTGCTATGACAAGTCTGGACTTAATGCCGTGGGGTGCATTGTTTGGGGATGAGGAATGCAAGTGCTGTGGATTCTTCTGCATCTGAAGAAGTTCACTTTCCTTGTGTGTCCTCCTGGGCTTTTTGTGTTTCCCCTTCTGTTCAAAATAGGACAAAAAAGGCTTCCTTATTTCCCTGAAGTGCTGCTGTTTTTGCTGGTGCTGTTAGTTGTATCCTTTTTTTTTCAGCTGAGATGTTTAGGATTTTTAAGGAAAAATGGACTTGTGGTGTGCTGGGGTCCTGTTTCAAATGGAAGGCTGGAGATTTTTAAAATCAGCTTCAGGCAGAACAAAAGCCCAGATTTTCAATAGGGGCATATGTGAAAAAAGAGATTTTAAAAAAATTATTATTTTTTTCCCCCCATTACAACATCAAAGTGATCCAGGTAGCCAAAATCCAACTTTTTCACTGTTAGGCACAGAATTCATCAGAGTCCAGGTGTTGGAGTCATCTGAGCCATCAGTTTCTTTTCAGAGGTGCTTTTTCTGGAGTTTCTTCCAGGGTGGATTTTATACAAATCAAATCAGTCTGTGGCTGCAGAGGGCACAGCTGATCCTCCTGGAGGGGTGACTTTTTGGGTGGCTGAAGGTGACTGGGATGAACCCTTTAAGCTCTTCTAAGAAAAATACCCTGAACTTCTGAAAAAAAAAATACCCAGTTCCCAAACTGAGGGACTTAATTATGCCAGAGCCAAGGTGTGTCTGGGAGTGAATTGCTCCTTGTTCAGAAATTCCCTTCCACTGCTGCCACTCTTTGGAAGCTTTGGGAGGTTTTTTTTTTATACTCAGGCTTTGATTTCCTGGAACAAAGCTGGTGCTGAGCCTTTGAATGGATTATGCAGAGCAAGACAAGCTGAAAAGGAGGGGGAAAATAAAAATAGGGTTTCTCCAGGCAATGCCAGATGCCCCAAACACCTCATTTCCCACCCCAAGGGATCTGGTGCACCAGGATCCTACAAAATCATCTGCTGCTCTGTAAACACAGAGGAAAACAAAGTGTGGGAATGACATCTTTGCATCCTCATCTTTTTTTCCTGCATTCTCCAAGCTGGGTGAAATGTTTAAGCTGAAATGTGGTCTCTTGGCTGAATGTGGTGCCCAAACTCTCTCCTACTGGATTTTTTTGAGTCAGCTGCTGTGAGGTTGCTGCCCACCTTAATATAGGGCTAAAAGATCCAAAATTGCCATTTGGGCAGGGGATGAGTTGGAACCCTGGGATCCAGGTGCTGGCAGGCAGGGAAGGTGGAATTACAGATGCAGTGACAGCTCTGCATCATCCTGGTGAGATGTACTCTCTGTGTGATGTGTGTGCAGCTCCCCATGAGCACAATTGGATGCTCTCCACTCTAATTCTGTTTTAAAAAGATCCCCTGTGGGGGGTTAAGCGTTGAGCCAACAAAACACAGCACGACCCATAAAACTCCAACAATTGACCATTGGCCTGAAATGCTGGGCTTTGTGCACAGGTGTGTGTGAAACAGGATAGCTTGAAGAAATCTGGGGTTCAAGGTGTATGGCCTGTGTTGTTTTTAATTAATACTGGCTGCCTTTGCAGGGAATCCTGAGCCCAAAGCAATGCAGATGCCTGGGCACTGAAATGCTGCTCAGTAGTGACATTTGGGTCATTTCTCCTGGGTGTTTTGGTGCTTCCTTGCATTAACTGATGGAAATTTTGTTTTAATTCTCTTCTGCTTTTCATCCTTGTAACCTAGATTTTGGTCGTAAAATTTGTTTTGAGCAAATGTTCCTAGCTCTCACAGGAAGGTGGGTGTTTATCTGAATCTGGAGGCTTTTTTGGACCTGGGATCTGCATTTTTGGGGGAAGATCAGGGTGGTTTTTAGGCTGAGGCTTTTTCTGAAGTCACAATAAATGTTTGCAAGTAAAATCACAGAACTGTTTGGGTGGGAAGTGACCTTTAAAGGTCATCTAGTCCAACCCCCCTGCAGTAAGCAGGAATGTTTTCCTCTAGACCAGTTTGCTCCAAGCCCCATCCAGCCGGGCCTTGAACACTTCCAGGGATGGAGCAGCCACAGCTTCTCTGGGAAACCTGGGCCAGGGCCTCACCACCCTCATTATAAAAAAACTTATTTTTCAGGTCTAATCTAAATGTCCCCTGTGTCAGTGGGAAGCCGTTCCCACTTGTCCTGGCACTCCACGCCCTTGTCCAGGAAAGCTTTATCTGCAGCACACCTGGAATTAAATCCCTGCAAATAAAGACAGCAATTTGGTTTAGTCTGGGCCTTAAATTTAATGGACAGGTGATGCAAGCGAGTCTTTGGAATATGTGGTGACACATCTTTGCCATCAGTCACAGCCTTCTTGTCTCCTTGGCAGCTCCCTTAAATCAACCAGGCACATATTTTCATCATTTGGATCTTGGTCTTGTTTAGTTTTAAGTTTTAAAACAATCATTTGGAACTTGTTCTTGTATTTTGGGGTTTTGAAACAGTTCTTTGGATGGCATTTTTGTAGCTTGAAATTCTGAAATAATTTGCCTTCTCCTTACCCACATTGCAAGAGGGGTTTGCACAGGATTTTCTTAAATTTAGACACAACTAATCCAGCATTTGTGGAGCTGTAACTGCTCAACTTTTCCCGCTCGCAGCTGATGCTCAGACTGGCGATTTCAGAGGTGCCTGCAGCACTTTTGGGGAGAACAAGGCAAACTCCTGACGGCAGCGAAAAGCCAATTGGAAAGCAGGATGTGGCTCTGCCGGGGTGTGGAGGAGCGGGGGGCGGGGGGGAAGCAGCGGAACACGAATTACGCTTCGGGAGAAATTAAAAGGCTGTTCCACCCTGCGGACAATTGATCATTCCTAGATACAGAGAATCAACAGTTTCCTGTATCCCGCTCCAGAGGCACACACGTGCACACGCCCGCCGCCGCTGCTCCCGGCAAAACACGGGATCCAAGCCCTGGCCCAGCCCCTGCCCAGATGACTTTTTTTCTTCAAGGGGACGAGGAGAAAAGCTGGATGCTGGCGCCAAGGATATTCCAGGGAGAGTAGCGTCCAGAGACAAGTGGTCTGGGCTTGAATGGGTATCACTCTGCACACAATAGTCACATTTCCTCACATTAATACCAAGGTCCTTTTTATGTCTCGAGGCACAATGCTGACCCACGCGTTCCATCTGATAACTCCTGTTTTAGCAGTTTGATGTCAGAGTGGGATGTTGGGCTCCCGAGGCTTCCTACCCTCTAATGGAAAGTGGATATACCGATTGTGTGCCGGGGAGGGGACGGCCTCCCTCCGAATTTCCTGGCGAGGGTGTTTTCAAAGCGCTGCTTAGGAAGCCGAGGGAGGTGTGGGGGGAGCGCGGGTGGTTCTGCACGGAGGCAGTGGCCTCCCTTCTCCACGCTTCACCTTGGTGCTTTGGAGAGCCTTCCCGTGGGATTTAGAGTGCATGGAAAAAATGCACATATTCCCCCTGCCCCAGACTGATTGACAAAACCTCCCACAGGTGGGTTTTTTCATGAAATATTTGGCTTTTATAGCATGTGGGTGTGACAAGTGACACCTTGTCCCTGAGATTGTCCCCTCTCTTCCCAGTTCCCCACCCAGGAGTGTAGGGATGGTCCTTCACCTGCCCTGCTGTTCTTGCTGCTCCAGAATCCTTATGCCCACCTGCCTTTAACGTGGGGATTTGTGGGATGAACCCAGCTGACTTCAGGCCCTCTGCCTCAGCTCAGCCCACCACCTGTTGTGGGAATGTGGGATAATGAAAGCACAGTTATTAATCTAACAATATTTAACCAAAATTACTCAAATCTGATGCTGGTAAGCCCAGGCTCAGCACAGCAGAGGAAAGAATCCCTCTGAGATCCTGCTTGTGCAATCCCTCACTGCCAGTGGTGAGTTAGAGGTGTCACCACTGCTCCTGACAAACTCCTGTCGTGCCATGTGGTGATGGGGTTTTATTTAAATATTTTTAAGGCAGATTTGAAAAGCAGAACAGTTTTTTCTGCTCACAGTGTGGTTCTATACAAGCGGCTGAGTCTTAGATTTGGGCAGACTTTTGATAAAAAAAACAAAGATAAAATAATTTCTTTTTAAAATAATAAGCCCTCCAAACTTTAGATACTTCCACTCACAGCAGATTCTTGGTATTTTTCATGGAAAAACATGGAAGTGCTAATACAGTATTCTGCTCCGATTTATTTTACTGTGCTTATATATATTTACCATGAAGATGCACCAGGGAGTGTTTGTAGATCTAAAGAAATGTGCACAGCCAAAAAGCTCTTCTTATACAATTTCCACTCCTTTTATCCCAAAGTAAAATACTGTCTTAAGATGGCTGCAGACATCCAGTGGTGGCTTTGCTCCAAAGGCTCTTGGATCTTCTCAGGTGTTAAGGGCAGCACTGGGGACCTGGACGAGGGAAAGGGATCTGGGGTGAAAGGAGATCTCTTAAGGCAAAAGGTGAAAAGCCTTAAACTTTGGTATTTGACTTTCAGGGGGTTATTTTCAGGCTTGCATGGCAGATGTTGTTACCTAAGCAGGGGGTGGAGGGGATTTTGTTTCTCAGGGATATTATTAGGGCAGCTGGGATGAAACTGAGCAAATAAACATCCAAGTATTAAATGTCCTCATTTGTGTTGAAGTTGGATGGGACCTGTTTGGAGAATGGTGGGAAATAAAAAGGAGAGGCAGGGCCTGAGTGTGCCACAAGTTCTGCTGTTGACAATTCCTTGGTGTTGTCAGAACTGAACTCCCTGGGAGTCGCTCGTGGCATTCCCAGAAACGCTCCGTGCCTGTGTGCACGCATCCCAGAAATTCGGGATGCGCGTGGCGCCTTGATGTGCCTGCCAGGGGATGTCGGGGATGCGTTGCTGACTTTTTGGCTTTTCCCCTGGGCAGGACCTGGAGCAGAGCCCAACAGATAAGCTCAGACACCCCTGGCAGCTCTCCCTCAGCTGTGTGTGAGGACACACAATAATGCCCCTCGCTCGCTCGCTTGCCTAAAAAAGGCTTTTGCTGCCTGCTCTGTCCGGCAAGGAGTGCCACAAAAATAGACAGGAATATTTCCCGTGGTCCTGACCTCCTTGTGGTGTTTCATTGTGCTGAATTGTGGCATTCAGGTGTGAAATCTCCAATTACTGAGATTTCCAAGTTGTTGGTCCTGGTAGTGAGACGTGGCTGAGGAGATTGATAGGGAGTTTCTTGTAGGGTGAATCCAAGGTTTTCTGTATCCATGTCATCCCCACGAAGGGCTCCTCCATGGAGATGCAAGAACCAAGGGTGATGAATCTTTCACCCTCTTCTTGGCTGGAGGGAGGCAGGAATGATGCTGTGAAGGAGGAGAAAATGCATGGCAGGCTGGTGGTGGTTGGACTTGGGCTTTGGATGTCGTGGGCAACCTCCTGCAAGGTTTGATACCACATTGCCCAGCAGGAAATAAATGGATATTTAATGTGAGCAAGGCAGAAGAACACTTGAGAAGTCTCTGTGTATTTTTCCCTTCCCTTTGTCATGTTCCAGTAGATTTGCTGCTATCACTGAGTGATGTTGTAGCACTCCAGTGAGCATTTAAGATACCAGCCCAGAACTGGGATGGCCATATCCATCCATCTCCCTGCCGGGATTAAATCCAAGCCCTGTGTTGCTGGGATGAATGATGAATGAGGCTCTGGGGCTTTCCAAAGCGCCACCTCTGTACCCAGAACAGCTTTTTTGAGAAGTTTGAAAGATCCTGCTCCAACAGCTGTAATTAGATGTTTTTGCTTGTGTTGATAAAGCAGCACTTGGTGCTCCTCCAGCTGGGTACCTGAGAGAGCTGTCAGCAAAGATTGATACACCTTGGAAATGATAAGAGGAACCAAGAGTTTTGATCTGATAAAAGCACAACCTGAATTTCTCTTGCATTTCCACGTATCCATGAGGACAGGCTGCAGATCTCTCTTCAGCATGTGCCTGCTATTGTTCAGGTTTCTTCAGGTTGTTCAGGGTGTTTTTTGTCTCTCCCGAACTATTTCTTGCAAAAGCAGATAAACTAAAACTTGTTTTCTCCTCAATGAATATTTATGGACTTCCAAATCTCTCTGCATACTTCTGCATGTGTAATTAGGCTGGAAGTTGGGTAAGTGAGCATTGGAGAACTACAAATGTGAGAGCCTGGGGAAAATGCTTGATGTTTCTGGTTTATTTGGGTGCTTGCTTTTTAATAATGAATTGCACTTTTTAGATGAAACAGCTTGTGTTTTCCAAAAGGCGTGTCAAAATCAGGAATAATTGGGGCTGCTGCAGCAGCATTGTCTGGCTAAGTGATGCTTTTAATCACATGAGCAGCATCCAAGTGAAATCTGGGAGAAGTTGGGTGATGTAACCGAAGCCTCTGAACCACCTTGGTTTGTTTAGGGGGAGATGAAGTCAATCCTTTCTCTCTTTTCTACTGCTCTGCTGCCACTTTGAGTTGCAGCCTTTGAACCCCATCGAGGGCAAGACTCAAATTTGTGTTTGATTTTATTCAAAGCAGTCTGCATGCAAAAAAAAGAATTGCTTTTTTTCTGGAGTTCTGGAGTTTTAACATGACTTTCACCCTCATCTTATTTTTTAGATAACAGCAGGGCTTGGCTTGAAGGTGTGTGGCCAAGTCCTGGGATTGCAGCAGCTTTTATAGGTTAGGATTTGGGAGTAGAGATGTGGAAAAGAAGTAAAACCTTCATTCACACATTCCGTGTTACATCTCTGTAGTTTTCCACAGCTTGGCCTCTGGAAAAGTTTTGGTCTTCAGTGGGTTTTTTCCATGCTGTTGCTGCACTCATTCGAATTAAAGCTGTTCATGTGTTTCATTTTAGTAGCAGTTCAGGCTTGGAGGTTTTTTTGAGAATTTAAAGAGGAGGATGCCAGGCTGGAAGTGTTCAAGGCCAGGTTGGATGGGGCTTGGAGCAACCTGGTCAAGTGGAAGGTGACCTAGATGGTCTTTAAGGTCCCTTCCAACCCAAACCATTCCATGATTCTCTGCACAAAAAGTACCCGTGGGACAAATAATGCCACAGAGAGGCTGCCTTGGATGCAAGGAGTGGACTTTTGACAAATACAGCTTGGTTTTGTTTTGTTTTGTAGCTGATATCCAAAAAATGCTTCGTAGATACTCTAAGAAAATGTTATTGTTGGTGCTTGGAAGTTTGAAGTGGGAATTTCCCGGGTTCCCCCATCCTGTGTATTCAATGACATTTACTAGTCCCTAAACAGCAGTTTTCTTTCCCAAGAGCTGTGTTGCTTTCTCCTCAGATTTATGGAGGCAGCGTGGTGAGTTGACAGGACATTAATGTGCTCATCTTGGAGTCACTGCCTGCAATCCCTTGGAAGTGCCTGGCTGTTATTGTTGACTCCTTAACGAGGACAAAGAGGGTTTCCAAACAAGGGTGACTCATGAAATCGTAGCCTCAATCTATCAAACAACGATGCATTGGATTAAATGATTACTTCAAGGATTAGCAGTTAGATTTTTGGGGAGGTGGAGGAGGGGAGGAGAGAGAAGGGAAGAGTAAAAATACATCAGAGTTACAAAAACGCGGCCAAAAAAAGCTGCAAGACACAATCCCCAAGTGATGGGATAATGCCAGTCCTGTGCTTGGTTCACGCTTCCAAAATGGGAGATGTTGTAAAAACTGAATCTCTGCTTTTCTCTAGAGATCATCCCCTGCCAAGAGAGTGATGCTTCACCTCGTCCTGAGCCTCCTGCTTGGCTCCTGATGCCTGTCAGGTACCTCTGATAGTAACACTCTCCTGATGTTGCTCTTTTTTCCCCCTTTTTTCAGCTGAAAGTGAAGGTGCTGGCTGCGTGTTACTGCACACATCTAGGAAGGTAAGTAGAGGTGCTGTGTGACCAATTTGGTTTTCTCATTATCCAGAAATACAGAAAAAGATCCTGAAGCACAATGAGGGGCTGTTTGTCACTGACCTAGGCAAAAGGCATTTAAATGCTTCTTCTCTTGAATTCCTCTCCCTTTAAACCTAAAAAGCCACGTGCTGCTCATTCTCTGAACATTTTCTCTGTAATTCTGATTGTTCCACTGCTTTTTGTCCCAGACAATTCCTTGACATGTTAATTCATCACTTTCTCTTCTGCAGCTGCCTCCACAGGGATCCAAGTGGGCTCTGTAGAGATCCCAGCTGCTGAGCTCCTCTGGGGCTGCAGGCAGAGACACCCAGTGTGGACGTGGCTGGGGTTTGGTTCCCTGTTTATTCCAGCTAATCAGTCCTTCATGAGGTTCAACAGGAGTGAAATCCCTGGAAACAAGCAGGATAGGAAGAGGATTAGGAGCCCACACTTGGTTTACATTTGCTCCTGAGACTGTAGCTCACTTTTGATAAGGTGAAAGTGCAAAAAACACTTTTATAGGCTTTGTTATTCCAAACCTTTCGCTGTGGAAGGACACAGAAACTACTCAGGGAGGAATTGAGTTTGTTTTTTGATAACTTCCCTGTGAGGGTGGGGAGGCCCTGGCACAGGGTGCCCAGAGAAGCTGTGGCTGCCCCTGGATCCCTGGAAGTGTCCAAGGCCAGGCTGGACGGGGCTTGGAGTGACCTGGGATGGTGGAAAGAAGCCCAGGGCAGGGACTGGCACTTGGGTGGTCTTTGAGGTCCCTTCCAACCCTACCCATTCTTTAATTCTCTTGATTCTGTGTTTGATACCATGTAAAGCTTTGGTTTTAGGGTTGTGAGGTTCATAGTGCTTTTAAGTTGTGTTGACTTCTTGCCTGATGGTTGGAGGGAGTGGCTGTTGTCATGGGAACTTTTAACATCACTGGTCCTAGTAAATCACAGAATTATTTAGGTTGGGAGAACCCTCCAAGATCACCAAATCCAACCATCTCCCCAGCACTGCCAAGGCCAACACTGACCCATGTCCCCAAGTGCCACATCCACACAGCTTTTACATCCCTCCAGGGATGGGGACTCCACCACAGCCCTGAGCAGCTGTGCCAGTGCCTGAGATCTTGTATTTCAGGCTTCATTGCAGGTTGTAACTTGAGGTTTTGGTTTGTGTAGCCTTTTAAGCTTTTGGTGCTTTTTAGGGAATCCCAGAGAGCTCTTTAATTCTGCTTTGCTTTAGGCTTTGAAGACAGCTCAAATCCTGAAAAGATATTTCAAAAAGCTGAATTAGTAGTGGGAGGAAAATGTGTGATAGCTTTAGAAACCTTTTTCCCAAGTTAACAAAAATATCCCAAAGCAAATAAATACCAAAGAAAACACTACCCAAAACAAAGCACCACCACCAAAAAAAATATTAAACATTGTTTGGTATAGAATCGTGGCAGTTAAAATAAGCTATTCCAAGCTCAGGAATGAAAATGTCTTTATCCCTAATTTATTCCTTGTCTAATCCCAGTGCCAAGGTTCTCAGTCATACACACTTGACTGAAAGTAACCTGAGAACTTAATCACTTAAAAGTGCAAATTCTAAGCCCAAATGCAGGATCTGCCTCTGATAAGAAACAGTTGGAAACTGCAAACTCATAAGTGTCTCTTCTATTTTGTTTTTCCTTTTCAGAGCTGTAGGATTCCTGCTTTTTCTGGCCTACAGTTCATGCTTGAGCATTTTCATGTGCTGTGGAGCCACAAATACCAGAGAGCTTTAGCAGGGCTTGAGAAAAAGATACTTTTTCCAGTTTTTCTCTCCAGGGAGGATGAGTGGAAATTTTGTGCTTCAAATGCAAAGGAAATTGGGACCTGACTCATGGAGGAGATGGCTCCAAGTGTCTGGGAAGGGGGAATCACCAGCAGAGAAGTGAGAAGCTTTGTCTGGAGAAGTTTCCCTGTAGGTTGTCCCTGTCTCTGGTGGTTCTGGAAGGACAGTTCGTGTCTCAGACAAGTTCCTATCTAGCAGGGCACTTAGTGGGCAGGAATAAAGGCTCCTTCACACAGACTGGGCTATTTAATCACCATCACAGAGGGTTTCTGAGAGAGTTGGTCCAAGGGACCATGACAGAGCTCTGCTCAGGAGAACGGGAATTTTTGGACACCACAAAAAATTTGCCGGTGGCTCTAAGTGGAGGTGTCTCCATAGCAGCCAGCCAGGAGAGATCTTGCATTTTGAGCCTTGTTGATCAGTTAGAATGTGTGATTTTGACCTGCCTGGAGTCAGGGGAGGTTATTTCAGTGTTCTCCCTCTTTTTTGGAACAACAGCCTCTGTTGTTGTCAGGGTGCAACGTGGAGCTTTGCAATCAAGGATACCCAGAGCTGTTCAAATGGCCCTTGGGTAGCTGGCTTGGGTTTCTTCCTAAGCAGTTTCCAGCATCGAGTTTCCAGCATCAAGTTTCCTGGTGTGACTTGACTATCCAGCTAAAAATATTGGTGAGGGAGCATTCATTAATCTCCCCTGAACCCAGCAGGGTCCTGGCTGGAACAGTTGTGCCTGAGCTATCACTGAGGCTTTGCTGTGCCAGTGCTTCCAGTAATTTGATTTTGGTGTGTCTCAGGGAGTGATGGATTTGTCTCCTTTCATGGTGGCTGCTTGCCTTGTGATGTTTAATGTGCATTAAGCCTCTTCAAGCTCAGAGAGTAGATTTAGATTGGGTGTTTAAAAGAGATGCTTCCCTGTGAGG
>VZTR01006838.1:85097-141705 GCA_013400775.1 Chaetops frenatus | reverse complement strand
CGGCCGCAGCCCCGGCACGGCCTGGGGAGCGGCCGGCCGGGGCCATGCCGGAGTTACCTTCCACGCGGACGGACGGAAGTAGAAGAGGGCTTTCAACTTCCCGCTCCTAAAAAAAAATGTAAGCTTCGCAAAGACGCCTCTAATTTCAAGTGGTTACATGAGGTGCCCATCTTAAAATTAGCCAATCCGTGGGCTCCTCACCTCTGCTGGAAACTGTCCCGGCGGAAGTAGGAAAACAAAGAAACCCCCCCCCAGGAAGGAGAAAAAAAAGTTGTTGTCCTTTAAACCACAACAGGAGGCCCTGGCACAGGGTGCTCAGAGAAGCTGTGGCTGCCCCTGGAGCCCTGGAAGTGTCCAAGGCCAGGTTGGATGGAGCTTGAAGCAGCCTGGGACAGTGGAAGGTGTCCCTGCCCATGGCTGGGGGTTGGAACTGGATGATCTTTAAGGCCCCTTCCCACCCAAACCATTCCATGACTCTATAATACCTTCCTTAATGTTAGGGGAGTGATGAATGGGTAATAAATATGGATCTTTCCCCTATTTCCTATAAAGGACCAGCAACAGGGAAATGAAGCAGCATTGAGGCATGGAAAGTTGTTTTCCCAAGGCATTGCTTGAGGCCTGTGGCTCAGCTGGAGCTGAATCCTCCTGCCTTGCATTGAGCCGCTGCTGGTGCTCTCATGCACAGCTCAATGCAGGATCTGTGTTGATTGAGATGAATTGGGGCCTTCCTGAAGGGAGCTACAAGAAACATGGGGAGAAATTATTTACAATAATCTGGAGCGACAGGACAAAGGAAAATGGCTTCAGACTAAAAGAGGTTTAGACTGAATATTAGGAAAAAATTCTTTATCATGAAGATGGTGATGCTCTGACACAGGTTGCCCAGAGAAGCTGTGGCTGCCCCTGGATCCCTGGAAGTGTCCAAGGTCTCTGAGCAACCTGGGATAAGTGGAAGGTCCCTGCCCATGGCAGGGGGCTGGAACTGGATAATCTTTAAGGTCCCTTCAACCCAAACCATTTTATGATTCTGTGATCTGTGGGTAGATAACCCACAGGAATGCCTTTGATTAATTTTTTGCTGTCCCTCAACTTTCTCCTTCTGCTGTTCTGTTTCTGGTTGCTTTTCTCGTGCAGGGGAGAAGTTGGTGACATGAAGCCACCTTTGCTATTTTGAAAACTCCTGTTACAGGTGTGTGTTAATCTGCTCTCAGTTTGAGACAGACTCACTGCCTGCACTTCTGAGGTGGAGTTGTAGCTGTGTCACCGTCTCCTCTCCCACGAGCAGATGGTTCCAAAGCCTTGGGGGTGGGAGCTGAAACGCTTCAGAGAATCCTCCCTCTCAAGGATTCTGTGGAAAGAGTGATTGATGCAAAGTAAAACAGTGCTAATTGCAATGGATGTGTACTGACAACTTGATAGTTGCTGTGATAATTACAGTAATTAGGGGGATGTTAGCTTTTTTTTTTTTTTTTTGCCTGTGTCTATAAATGGAAAAGGTAAGAGAGACTGTGCATGGAAGGAAGGGATCCATGAGTCAGGTTTTGGGATGGCCCTGTACCCTCGGGAAACGTGGCTTGGTCCTGGCTGTGGAGGCAGCTGGGGATGGGATTTGTAAGACAATTCAGAGCTTGGTTCTTACTGAGCTTGAGGGGAGCTGAGGGTTTCAGTGTCTCTTGACAATCTGGTTCTCAGCATCGTGAATTCCAGCCTGGCACCTTTCCCATCAGAAGGAAGATCCATAGAACAGCACAGTTCCCATTTCCTCACTCAGGCTGTTGCAGGAGAGGGCCAGGACTGCCAGCCCTCCTTGTCCAGTGCTCTGTGTGGATTTCCAAGGACTGTGCAATGGGAACCAGACATTTGTGGTTTGATCACTCAATTAATCACCTTCACAGCTGACAGGTACAGAGAGGAGTTGAGGTTCTGGAACACACCAGGGCTGTCTCTTCCATCTCAAGGCCAGTAAGTCTGGGACAGCAGAAGGAACCAGCAGAGGGCTGGGATAGTTTCAGCCTCTGTTGTCTTTTTTTCATTATTGCTTTAAAGCTAAATCCACAAAGGAAGAAAACTTCTTTGGAAGTGGAAAGAGGAAAAATATAGCAAGTGTCAAAAAAGGTGATGGGCTGGATGGCATTCCCCACCTCCCACTTAATGCTCCCTAACTGGGAGCACTGGGTTCCCAGTTTAAAAACAACTGGATTGACTTGGCACTTAGATTCATGCTGGTAATTTTCTATGCTTCTGAGCTCAGTGTCCCTTTCTCCCAAATAACTTTCCCACTTTTTTTTTTAAACTTCCTGAATTACTTGACCCTAAAGAGGATTTTAAATTCTACCTTTTAAGCATTTGTGCTGTTAGACCAACTTATCCTACTTTATTCTAGGCTAAAAAAAAAAAAAAAAAACACACACAAAAATCCCTTTTTTTTTTAAGTTCTCCTTTCTTTGTAAGGGTATAAATGGTACCCTGGGCATTCACCTATGGGCACACTGTTAGGATAAGCCTTGAAAATGCAAACCAACAATGCCTTAATGCATAAAGTTCCTTTTCTCCTGTGATCTGAATGCCCAATAGAATCTTTGGTTGGGTGATAACCTCAGCAAAACTGCTTGTGAAGGACCCAGATTCCACTCCGCTGTCAGGTAATTGTGTGCAACTGTCTCATGCTCTGACCTTTCTCAACACAGTACCTGAAATTAAAGAATTTTGAGGAGGAGGTCAGAGCCCAGCGAGACCTGGATGGGTTCTTGGCCAGAGCCAGCATCATCCTGGATGAAACAGCCACGTCCTTGGACGATGTTCTCCGGGAGATGCTGAAACACTTCGCCGAGGATCCTGAGAACATGGAGCCGAGCTGCAACTTCGAGAAAATCATGAACACTTTATTCACAGATTCAGGGACCCCACGGGAAGGGAACGGTAATCAGCTCTTGGTTTGCTTTGGCTGGTGGGCTGCTGTTCATTTGCCATCCTTGCTGTGGTGGCGTGCTGGGCACTCACTGTGTGGTCCCCAGGCTTGCACGTTGCATGTGATGCCATGGGTTGATATTTTTTCCATGTCACTCAAAGTGAAGGGCCTCATTTCTCCAGGGTTTTTGTGTTTTGGTGGAGTCTTGCCCCTGTTTCGTTAAGGTCACCCATTGTGGTGCTCTCTGGCATGAGGAGTCTGCAGCACTGGGGTGTCTTGTCTGCATGAACCCTTTTTGGTTTGTTTGTCCTCAGACAACGCTGTTCAGCCAAGAGACTCTTGCTGGTGTCTCTTCAGCAGTGGCTCCTTTGCCTTGTGTTTCTCCACCTGAATTCACACAGGCTGGGCAATTTTGCCTGCTTTGATGAGTAATTGGGGAGGGTTGAGCCTTTGTGTCACTCCCAGCCCACTGGAAGAAATGAGAGACACTTGATTTTCTTCCAGAAGCTCAACCAGGGCAGCCCTAGCCAAGGTTGTTGGCTCTGGTGTCACCTTAAGCTATCAACAAATGTCATAGTGTAGTCTAAAAACACTGCCTTTTAGCCCAAGATGTGAAGAAGCTTAACTGAGCATTGTTTCTCTGTAGGCACCCCTGATGGTTCAGAGGCAACAGGAATGAATGTACAAACATGTCCATCGCACCTCAAATGTAACTGTCACAGCCTGAGTGAATTTCTTTAACAGATATGTCAAGTCCTGAGCATGTAGTAAGCATGTTCATGCTTTGGTTACTTCTTGCTACCTGTCTTAGAGCTTCGCATTTGTAATCCCTTTAATTTAGGCTTTCTGCCAATAAAGAACAAAAAGTAAGTAGTGCCATAAAACAGTGTGAGAGGAGTAGCTGGGAAGAGGGAGAGAGAGGGCAGGGGATTGGGAAGGAGACACCCTGCCCAGTCCTGTCTGTGTGTGTGTGGTGGATAATGCTAATCTAATAACCCAGTACTGCAGTAGGATGATGTTGGGAGGAGAAAGCAGCTGCCTTTCTAAGCTGTGAATAGTTTGAGGACAGAATTCAAAGCAGCAGGACAAATGTTTCCATCTCTCTCTGTCAGTCCCCACCCCTGCATCAGTCCTCTGGGCAGATAGGAATGCTTGGGATTAGTAGTCAGCTTCCATTTAGAAGGAAATGTTATTTACAGCTGCAGAATAAATGAGGACAGCCTGTGATGTTTCCCTCTGTTCTCTTCCCAGTTCACCTCTTGTCAGACACAATTCAAGGGGTCACAGCCACAGTCACGGGGGTGCAGTATCAGCAGTCCTGGCTCTGTATCATGTAAGTACCTGGGCTGGATGAGCAAAATCACTGCCTTCCAACCCTTTCCTTGCTGCTGGGAAGAACAGAGGTTCAGAATGTGTCCTTTTGTGTTAAGATCATGGTGCCTGTTCCATCCATCCTGTGGGATCTGTCTCTCCCTGGGCTGCTCCTCTTTGCAAGCACATGCAGTAGGTGACCACAGCCCCTCCAGGGCATTCAGCTCTTGGATGTTATAGAAATCTGCTGTTAACAAGCTAAGAATGCTAAAAAAACAAGCCAGAAAATGCTAATTACTGAGAAATGCTAATAAAGGAACTTCTCAAAGGGACAAGCAAACTGGTTCATGGGCTGCTTTGCCTGCCAAAGTCTGGGAGCAAAAGATTTCTTAGGTCCTTTGATGGAAACATCCAAACTTTGTAGCTGAAAATTGAATTCAGACATTCCACGCTATTTAGACACTGATTACTTTGTCTGACAATTAATTTGGATGCTGATTAATTGTCAACACTGTTAAACATTGGAAGTGGGCCCTTAAGACAGTAAAGACTGTCACCTGGGATTTATGAGATGTGGTGGCTTCACCCCAGCTTGCACTTGACCAGAACTGGGGTTTGAAGCTATTGTCTCCAAGTCAGGCCTGTGGGGTGAGCCAGACTGTCCCTTCACAGGGGACAGGCCGGAACCTGAGTCCCTGAGCCAACCAAAGCAGTGCCTTTTTGACTCTGTTGCTTTATTCCTGTGCAGTCTTGAAGTCAAGTTGTCAAGAAATATGTTAATTCCCAGAGAAATTACTGGGATATGTGGGATAGGTGCCTAAAGGCATGCACATATTTTAGCCTTCACAGCCAGTTTGCTGGGACAACTGTCACAATAGCTTTCCTTCTGCTGGCTCTTCTTCTCCTGCCCTCTGCTTATGGCTGGGGAAAATGGAGAGAAACAGAGGATTTAAAAAAAAATAACAAAACAAAAAGGACACAGCACCATCAACAACCAAGGAAAAATCTCCCCCTTGTTTTTAATCTGTTATGAAAGAGAAGGATGTGATCTCAATGTGAAAAAGAAGTGATTGCATCTCAGGGCTGTGTCCTGAGAAAGAAGTGAGCTGGGTGAGATTTCGTGCTTTGTGAGCTGCTTTTTTACACCTGGCATGTACAAAGCAGGAACACAAAAAAGAAAATGAGTTTATAAAGTGAAACAGTGTCAACCAAAGAGGACTTTTGGGCAGTTTTCTCCACTTTGGATGCCATAGGAAATGTAACAGCATTAAGGATATGTAGGTGCTGCTGATGCAGAGGATGGAAGTTTCTCCTGTGGGGTGAGCCAGCTCTGTGGAGGGGTTTTGGGGAGCGTTGCCTTAACACCAAAGCATTCTAAAGGTCATGATACAAATGCTGGGATTACATACATGAGACTGAAAAGGGTGGGTTCAGCCTGTTAGGAAAGTGAGCCAGAGCTTTAAATGCATCCATGTGAGTAATCCTGGCTTCCATGACAAGAGATGATTTGAAAAATAAGCTCACAGCCTGAAGGTGTCTTGTGCAAAACTTTCCTTGTTTCTTCCTTTTGTTGCTCTGAAGAGGGAGAAGAAAGTGGTGGGAAAGCAATGATGAGTTATTAACTATAATTATCTAATTATTGCACTGTATTTCTGCTGGAGTTATTGTGCAACAGATTGTGAACCATATTTTTAGATCTTACATTTTTCTTGAAGTCAGATTGCAAAAGAGCTTCCAAACCTCTGAAGTAAAAGGAATTTGTTGATGAAAAAATTGTTCCATATGAGTGGGAAGAACCTTTAAGATATCTGCTATTCTTTATCCTTGCATTTGGTCTATACTCTTTGCTAAATTTTAAATTACAGCTGCTGGGTTAGTGCATCTTAACCAACTTTTAATTCCTGATGGATGAGATAGAATTGAGTATCATGGTAAGATTATATTAATGAGGAAGAGCAGCTCAGAGATAAGGTTTTGGTGGTGTTGCTTCTGCATAGATGATGAGGGGAAATATTAACAGCTGAAATCAGTTTGGGGTGAGAAAGGAAGGATTTTGTAGGATTTTCACTGAGTTGTGCAGAGCCTGGCTGCAGAAGAACATTCCTAATGGAGACAAAAATGTGTTTCCCTCTCTTTTGTGCTGGGAAGAAGGCTCTTATTTCTTACCTGATTTATCCTCAGTGAGAAGAGCAGTGGGGAAAACCTGGGGTTGAAATAGCTCTTCTGCTTCTGTTGGATTTGGTGCTTTCCTGATAGTTTTAGATCTGGGGAAGCTCCAGCAAGGTCAGATGTTCCATATGGATCTGGGCTTCAGCCACAGGGCAGAACAAACCCTTGAGGAGCTGAAGAGCTCAAGGTTTGAATGTTCCAGTGAAGCCAAGAAAAACAATTCTGATTCACAGCAGGCTTTAGGGCTGGTTTGGTTAAGAATGACCAAAACCTGATCTTGCTGAGGCCATACCAGGATACATCAGCTTATGGAAAACTTGGGATTCTTCTGTTAAAATGAGAGCTGAGAGTAGCAAAGCCTTGCATACCCCAGTGACCAGCAGGAAGTCACAGCAGTGTGGAAAAATGAAGATTTCTATTTGTGTACATGGTCATTTCCTAACTAGAAAGCAAATCTTGAGAGTTACAAATGAGCTTCATCAGTCCAGGACAAGATCCCATACCTTTGAAACCATGGGCCCAACTCTTTTCCCCTCCTATCCCAGCATTTGCCAGATCAGGAAGCCACAAACTGGCACAGAGATCTCCTGCTGCTTCCCTGGGAAGCTGCTGGTGGTTGTTTCCTTGGAGAACCTGGGATGAGAGATAATCATGTCCCAGAATGGGGGGTACTGGACTGTTTTCCTCACTTACTGGATGTGAGGTGGGACCTCAGGGAGGTGCTTTGGGATGGAATGACTGAAGCAGGCAGAGGTGCTGCCAGGAGGGTGCTTGGAGCAGCTCATGGACCACCCAGAGCTGCCATGATCCCAGCACAGAGGGGTAAACTGGATGCTTTGCATGTCTGGACTGGGAAAAATGGGCAGGAAGCTCCAGTGGGAGCTGCTGGTTTTGTGTTGCAGTTTTGTGCCTCAAAAAGCCCAAGATTTCTTAACCAATGATGGTTAAGAAATGATTCTATCACAAGCCAAGTCCTATCATACCCCATTCCTTATTTCACTGCCTGGCAAATGAAGATGAAAATGCCTGATTTTTAATTTTTTTTCCTCTTGGAGTGAAGGATATATGATTTTAAAACTGGGTGCTGGTGGGTTTTTCTCCCTTTTGATGCCCTGCTAGGAGAAACATCAGCTGGGTGGGTTATGGAACAAATGTCCCTGAGCTGATGGAACTCCCCAGCCATCCCAGCTTCCAGGCTGGATTGTCCTTGCCAGCAGATGGGTATAACTGCTTATTTCCAGAGCTGAATCCTTAGAAAAACATGAAATCAAGCTGCTCCACTGTCGGGATGGGATAGTTGTAGAGCCATTTCTTCTGGCTGGATTGCTGAGGCACATGGACTGGGCATTAAACTGATTTCCTAAAGCTGTTTTAACAAGCAGAGCAGAGGGGGGAAAGCCTCTCTGCAAGCAAAGAGTGGTTCAGTGGTTTGTGTGCTCTGTGTTGCTATAGAATTCCTGCCTTTGAGGTAGCCTGTCATATCAGGGACTCCTGAGGAGGAGTTTAACTCAGAAAAACCCAGGTAGCCCTTCAGAAATAGGTATTGTGAGGTTATGTTGGATGACCAGCAAGGCTGCTGTTCAAATAGTCAAATTGGAGAGGAATAAGATCCCAAATTTAGTCTATAACTGTGTGAAAGATGTGACTGGTGGCTCTCTCAACAGAAGTGATGCAAAGTCCATTTCTTGTGTTTAAGGATTTTTCCAGACCCAGAGATCTGTGGATCTCCAGAAAAGTCCCATTGTTGCAGATTTTTCTGTTGAATACATTTCAAATAGAGATGCTTCAGTTGCTGTCTCTTTCTCAGATTATTATTTTCAAGGGCAAAATGGGAAATTAAAACAGTTGGACTGCTTAAAACAAATATTTTCATTTAGAAGAATGATTACAAGATTTGGAGCCTTGTAAGCAAGAGCCTCTTGTCCAGAATTTACAACCCTCATCTCTCAAGTGTTCTTTGGGCTCAGAGAACCATATAATTTTTTTAAGGGCCTCCCCACCCTTTTTGGGTTTTCCCAGATAATGCTGGAGAGCTGAAGCTCTTGCAAGTGCTGTTTTATGGAAAAGAAAACCTCTGATTCAAACTCTGCATTAGGAATTTGGGTCCTGAAAAAGAAAAAATTGCTTGTTTTGGTACCTATGGGGACTGTACAGGGATGAGATGTCACCTTACAGAATCATGGAGGTTGGAAAAGTCCAACCATTAATCCAGCAGCACCGTGTTCACCTCTAAACCATGTCCCAAATGCCACAGCCAACATCAGGCAAGTGTTCTTTGAGTTCAGAGAACAAATTAATTTTCATTTAAGGGCCTCTCCCCCCCATGCTGATCCATCCCAGCTGGTGCTGGAGAGCTCCTGCAGGTGCTGTGTGATGGAAAGAACTCCTCAATACACATTGACCTGGAGGAGATCCTTCCCCCTGGAGAGGATGAGTCTTCCTGGAGCCCAGCAAGGTGCATTTCCCAGGCCAAAAGGACTTCCAGGCTGAACTGAGGACGTTGTGGCTGGGCCAAAGCCATGCCAAGCTGTGGGTGAGCTGCCTGGCCTGGCCACAGCTTCATTCCTCACTTGCAGATCCTGATTTCTCAAAGCTGCTGCCTGGAGCTGCTCAGCAAAGGAAGATTTATCGGCAGTGGATGAGAACAAGAAGTGTCATTGTTGTTCTGTGTGGGGACAGGAAAAGGCTGTCTGGCTGATTACCTCTGCTGGGCACTTTTTCTTACTGCAAGGGATAATTTGTTTCTGAATTAACTTCCTTGCTTGCCCTTTTAAAAGAGGGTTTCTGTTTCTCTTAGGTCTCCATAATTTGACCCTTTTTATGATTTGGTTGAGCAATGTGTTATTACTCTGATAACATCTTGGGTGTGGGGCAGACCTGGGCCACGTGGGACTCAGTGGATCTGGGATTTTGGTGGAGCCCTGCCAGTTCTCACCATGCCAGGGCCACCCTCAGCACCACCAGGGGCAGAGAGGAGGACAGGGAAGCAGAATTTGTGCTATCATTTAAATGTCCTTTTTATGAGCTCAGTTATTGGGGCATCAAGATAAAAACTGCTGAGAGCACAAGCTGGCATCTCATTAAATCATAGTCCAGCATTTCCTGGTGTGACTAATTCTGGGTGAAAATCCATTTTTCAGCTTTCTGGCCAAACCAAGGGAGAATCAAATGTAGCTCAACTTGAACCAAAAAGGAACTTGGAGGCTTTGGCCAAGCCAGACTTGATTTAGAGACAGCTGAAAATGTCTTGTTAGTTCTCAGTTTTTTTGGGGCTTTGGCTATTTACCCTCCAGCTTTTTTTTCTTTTTTTTTTTATTAGTGGGAATTTATTTAAGTGCTACTTAAAAAAAGTTGTTTCATTTTGAAAGTGACTTTCTTCTTGGCCTGAGATGTGCTTTTACCTGCAGTCTTGCTTGACTTGGGATTTCTCCATGAGAACCAAGGAACTTTTTTTTGGTGTCTTTTCAAATATTTGCCCAAGTCTAGTTGGGACTGCAGTTTTGGTCTGTATTGTATTTGTATCTGGATTCTGGAATTAAAACAAAAGTGGGAGCTGTAAGTGCTACACCAGGGAATAGGATTTGGGTCAGCTAAATAATGGCTTAAATTTGAAAAAAAGCTTGAGCTGCTGAATGATGCATGGGCAGGAGGGACTTGGCTTTGCACTGGAAGTATTGAAACACCATTTTTTTTCCAAATAAATGGGTATAACAAAGTGAGAGCAGACTCAGATGAGGCTGCATTCTGCACTGTTCCTCCCCTCTGTGCAGCCAGGCTCAGTTGCATCCCATCTTCTCTGTGGCACCTGTTTAAACCTGGTTTTATTCAGATTTGCCCTCATTAAATCAACTCCAGCCTGATTTGTAAAGGTGTTACTGATCTAAATTATTTGTACATTGACCTAAGTGTTGGAAATTCTCAGTTTTACTGGTGTGATATTGGGATTTAGATCCCTGTGTCAGTGTTCACAGAGCTCAGAGGAGTAAGAGAAACCTCCAACCCCAGCACTGTGGATAAAACTATTTCAGATTAAAAGGGGTAATAATGACAGTGAGTTCTTGGTGTCTTGTAAATATGCTCAGTGTGAAATCTTTTCAGTGCTGTGGGATCCTCTTCTTGTCCAGTCCCTCAGCTTAAGGAAACAACTGAACTCCTGTCTAAAAGAAACAGATTTTTAGTGGTTGCCAGGAAAATGATCTTTTGTATGAAAAAGAACCAATAGCAAAGCTCAGATTTTTACAGTCCAGTTTTCCCCTCCATACCCAAGAAGCTCCTGAGCTGAAATGGGATTGTAGCATTGTTGGCAGGACTACTGTCTCTAGAAAACACAATTCCTGGGGATGAAACATAACCCTGTCACTTCAGGGAGAAAGAAAACTCCAGAACGTGTGACTTGGTTAATTATTGCACTTTATAATAGGCTTTTCCAAATTGCTTTGTGCTTCAGTGGTTTCTTGCTTGGTCAGGTCCTGCCTGGTGCACAAGCTAGGGAAGGGATGATGTTTGGAAGTGTTGGTACAGCTCTGTGAGCCACAGGTAGCTGGTATCTGCTTCTGGCCATGCCTGGGATAGAAATGATGTTCAAAATACCCAGCAAAGCTTCCTTTCCAAAACACAGGAATCACTGAGCTCAGCAGCTGAGGTATGGAAATGCTGGGAGCTGAGCTCAGGATTAATGCTGATGATGCAGTCATCATTCACTGCTGGTGACCAGGTGGCTGAAGGTGAGAGAACTGAAGGTGTTGGGCTACTTGAAGGTTCTCCAGCTGGTCCAAAGCCCAGAGTTCATGTCCCCTCTGGCTTGTTGAGCTTATAACACAGGGAGACTTGTCTGCTGTCCAGCCACAGCTGGATTGCAACCAGGGCCTTGGCTTTGGTTGTGAAAACAAGCATAGCTTGCACTCTTATTTTCAATTACTTCAAAAGATATTTATTCTTCACCTTAGGACCTGCCTTGATCTTATTCATGCACAAAAAGAACAAGAGGCTGTGGTGGAGGGGAGTTAGGAAATAAATGAAACAGTGTCATCTTTCTCGTGCCCTGTATTGTTCTAATTAAGCTGTTTGGTTGCTCTCAGACAAGTGCCTCTGTGAGATTAATTTCTAGAAGCAGGCTGCTTGCAGTCTGGGTTCAGGAAGTCAAACTCAGTAAGGAAATACTTGATGGTGTGATTTTTCAAATTTTTAATGCACATTGTGAAGAACTTGGTAGAAAATACAGCGTGCTCCTGGCTAGGACATACTCCAGCCAAAGATCTTGTTAAGGGAGCAGCCCTCAGAGTGCATGGGGCTGAGAACACATCTTAAAAGGAAAGAAATAAGATGGGATTGTGGAAGAGAAGTTGGAGAAATAAATCCTCCTGTTGGAGGACCGTGATAGGTGTTTGTTAGATGAACAAAAGGGAGCAAACAGCTGAAATAACTTTGAACCACATAAAAGCAGGGGAAAAATCACTCTGAGGTAGGAAAACACTCCCCTACCTCTTCCAGTGTCTGTAGGCAAACCCTGAGTGCATTTTCCAGCAGTGGTTTACAGGAGGGTTGGGAAGTGGTTGGTGGCTTCAAAGAGAATAGGAGAGCTGCATTCCAGGCTGGCATTTCCCACCTGCTGCTACTGCACCAAGCCCCAGAGCTTCCCAGCAGGAAAAGTGACAGCCAACCATGTCCCAGCTCTGTTGAAATACCCCAGAGTAGAGACAGACCTGGTCTTTCACAGCCTCTGGAGATGATCCCTGTGTTTAATAAACACAGCTTTTTTTTGCTAGTCTTGGTTCTGGGAGTCAAAGATCCATCCCATCCCCTGGATCACAGCCAAGGGTTTCCCTCCAAGCACTAATCCTGCCTCTGTGGATCTTGAGCAGGGAGGTCAGCCTGGTTTCTGTAACACTCCTGAGCCAGAAAAGGGAAAACAGCAGCTGGGAGCAAATGGGGAAAGCCTTTACAACAGAGAGGTCTGCCTGAGGCAGAAATGGGAATATATTGGCTTGGCATTTTGCCTTAGCATTTCCAGAAGCACTTTGGGAGATCAGGTGAAGTGTAATCTGCTTTCCAATAATGCAGGTGTTTTTAATGAGAGGGTTTCTTTTTGTGTAGAAGCCTCTGTAGCTGTGGAGGTACTTGGTGTGTTGTGCTCTTTATCATTTGTTTTCTTGGCTGTTAAAAAGCAGCTGGAGGAAAAGGCAGAATACACCTTGAAGTCTTGAAAGATATTTCCCATAAAAACATGGGTGCAAATTGTACAAAAGGGAGCAGAATTGGGCTGAAAGTAACTAAAAGTTACTGTTTAAGACTTTAGCAGCCCTAGACCAACAACACCATGTGTTTCTCAAAGGTGAAATGTGTTTTTAGACCTTGTGCACCAGGGAAGATCATGCCTGGTGTTGTGGGGCCCAGTCTAACAATCCCATTTTCCCTGACAGTTGCACTATAAAGTCCCTTCAGCGACGTCACGTTTGCATCAGCCGCCTGGAGAGGCCTCAGAACTGGGGTGAGAACTCCTGTGAAGTCAGATTTGTGATACTGGTCCTGGCTCCTCCCAAAATGGTGAGTTTTGTCTTCTTGCTCCACAATTTTTGGAAGTTCTCCTGAGTTTGCTTTTCCTTGGGCTCCTCCAAGGGTTAATAAATGTTATTTTTAAAACACAAGGGGATGTGAAAAGGCCTGAGGTCTTCTCAGCTGCTGTCAAGATGATTTATCCTGTTGGTGAGGGGTGGATTAGTGGGTTGTGTCCTTGTCTCATGGCCTGTATGGGGAGGAGAACACTGTGGAGTCCTCAGACACACCTGGGATGCCCTTAACACTCCATGGGTTCCCCTCTCCAGCTGTAGCTGGTATTTTTAGAGGTGAGAAATGCAGTTCCTTGCTAAAGCCAAGTTTCTGAAAGGCCCTTATGAGTCTACAGCTGGTGCCCCACTGCAAAGGGCTGTGTTGCTTCCCAACAAACTTCCTTGATGGGGCTGACATTTACCCTGCACGTGGCTGCAGCAGCTGGAGGTGATGTAGCCAAGAGGAAGACGATTCTTTTTTGAGCTCTCTTGCAGTGGGAATGAGACTTTCTGGGAGCTGCAGTGCTTTTAAGGTCAGCCTGTCCCCAAGGGCCTTTTTCAGAGATTGTAGCACTTGAAACAGCAAGGTTAAAGCTTGCTCAGGTTCTGGTTCTTTGGTGTAGACAAGAAGGGCACAGTAGAACACATTGACTGCAATCAGAATATCCTGAGCTGGAAGGGACCCACAAGGCTCATCCAAGTCTGACTCTGATATCATGGGGTGCATCAAGGTTAATTGGGGATCACCATCCTGTCTTCCTAGAAAGCACTGGCCTGACCAAGGTGGTTCTTCCAGCTGATGGCTGAATGGTTCAAAGCTCAAGACCTTTTCACACTCCAAGCTGGCTGTTTACACCTTGGGGCTGCTGGGTCTGTGCTCCTGGGAGGTGCTGGAGAGGTTGGGGACCTTTTCTGGGACAGGATATGTCCTGATTCAATTTCCTGCTCTTCAATGCTATCTGTGTGACCTTGGGACCTGCTGGTCTGGCCTGTCTCCTCCCCCCCTTCACCACCACCCTCGTTGAAATGGGAATACTGGTGTTTCCTTCTTTCCCAGGATTTCTGGCAGGTCTTTCCCAACCGAGCCGCTCGATGCTTTTGGCATCGACCTCGGAGCCAACAGGCTGAAAACATATTGATGTTCCTTGTGAAAAGCAGGAGGGAGAACAGCTGGAGCTGTGTGCACTTCCATGGATCTCTCCCTCATTGTTATCTCGGGCCAGCTACGTGCAAAGCACCCGGCAAACGGCTCCGCATCCGCTCCCATCCCGAGCGTTTGCAGTTCCAATGGTCAGCATCAAATTAAGGGAAGGGAGTGGAGGCCAACAGAGCTCACAGTTGCCAATGTGCTTTTTTATTTGAAATGGGTTGGTGGAGCCAGCCCCAAGTGCGCATTTCTGGTGCAGCAGTTAAAATAATTAACCTGCTGACAGCAGCACGTTAACTGGGCCTTGCTGGGGAGGGGAAGAAAAAGTCCACAAAATGGGCATTTGTTGTGCTGGGAATCCAGGTCCTTGGAGGATGGAAAAAAATTGAGTTTTCTTGCAAATATCTGTCCTCTCTAAACTGTTCATCTCCCTGGGAAAGGAAAAATGGGAGAAGTGTTGGGAATGTTGAAGCAATCCTTGCAGCGTCCAGCCCAAGAATTGTTGCTGCTTAGAGGTGAAAGGTGAAGCCTCTCCTGTGATGGCAAATCCAGACTGGTTCAAAAACTCTAAAAGCAGGTTCCAAGGAAAAGCCTTCACTTAAATCCAAACCTCTCCCTAGAAACTTAAACTGAATGAGCCCTAGTGAGTGTTTGAAGGGACATTCCTGGTGATGGAATCCCAGAATAGTTTGGGTTGGAAGAGAAATTTCAGACAATCTCAGTCCAACCCCCTGCCTCTCTGCAGGGACACTTTTCCACTATCCCAGGTTGCTCCAAGCCCCATCCACCCTGGGCCTTGGACACTTCCAGGGATGGGGCAGCCATAGGTTTCTGAGCAAATGGAAGAGAGGGAGGTGATGTGAGTGATGAAGTGCAGTGTTAGCAGTGACTCTGGGACCAGCTCAGTGCCACCCACGACTGCGCCCCTGCGTCACCCACACTGAGTTATTTGGTTGTGTTCATGGAGAAAATTGTTCATCAGTTGGGTTGTGAATCATGAGCAGCAATTGGGATCAATCACAGATGCTCACTCTTCTTTTCACAGCACTGTGAGGAGCTTGGAGGCTCTCCAGGGCTGGGGAGGGGAGTGTTTGGGTGTCTCTGGTAGCTGCTGCGTGATGAGTGTGGAGTGTAGAAGAGGTGGGTGAGTTAAAACTTGGCATCAGAAGGAACTTTTAGTGAGGTATGGTTCTGTGTAACTTGGCCTTGACAAGTATCTTATCTATCCTGGCCAGAGCAGCAGCAGGTGAGCAGGTCAGGGCCTGGAGAGCTTGGATTTGGTGGGTTTGTGCAGAGATGAGGAGCTCAGCCTCCTTTACTCTTCCCTTTGCATCTAATTTCCTGCAGTAGGAAAACAGCTTGGGTTCTGTTGGAAGCTGGACCCCCAAAGATCAGGCCTGAGTCTCACAGAAAGGTTAAATCCTGAAAATGAGCACTTTTTTCATGTCTGCAAGTGTCCTGTCCCTTCCAAACACTGACTGACAAGTGCTCCTTGTGTGTGTGCTCAGCTGTTTTTTCCCATTCTTTCCTCTGTGCCAGTGGCTACTTGAGCTGAGAGCTCTCAGTCCTCACTTGTGCTGCCAGAATTGCCCCAGGGTGGCCAAGTAAACTGAGTTTTAATGGCCAAAAAATAGGAATCATATGAGCACAATAGCCTCAGTCTTTCAGTTAAGCCATCAGTACCTGCAGGAACCTTGACAGCAGCATCTTTCCACCCCAGGAACAGCAATGCTGAGGTGCTGTAAGATAGCAAAGACTTCAGTTTTTCTAGTCTGGAAGGGAAACCAGGGATGAAATGCAGGCTCAGCATGATTCAGCTCTGGATTGAGTTCTGGGAAGTTGATCAAGTGAAGATTGATCAGGGCTTCTGATCAGGACCTGTGTTGGTGCCTCCACAGGATTCTGCAGTGGTTGTGTGTTCAGCTGCAGCAGCTTCCACATGTGTCCTCCTCCCTCAGGTCTCTCTGGGATCCTGGGAGCTGGGCACGTTCCTCTTCAGAGGGTTAAATTATGGGGTTTACCTTCCAGAAATGAAATAAAATCATTTTACAAGTGCTTTTTCTGTCTTTTTTTTTTTACTCTATCATAGAAAAGCACCAAAACAGCCACAGAAGTGGGCAGGACCTTTGCCACGATGTTTTCAGACATCACCTTCCGACAGAAGCTTCTGGAAACCAAAACTGAGGAGGAGTTCAAGGAGGCCTTGGTGCACCAACGGCACTTGCTGACAGTGGCAAACCAGAGACCCTCAGGGATGAGTGATGGGCACAAATCACATGGTAGCAAACCACTCAAGGTAAGGCTTGGCCAGCCCCTCTGCCATGCCCCTGCTTCCCTGGTGTCCAAATGCATCAATCCAAGGGGATTTGGGGTGAGGAGCTCAACATTTGAGGCCAGTGGATGCAGCAGCATTCCCAGCAAACCCCCAGCACTGAAGCTTCCCCCAATTTCTCCTGTCTGCACATCCACCTTCCTCAGATTCTGCTGTAAATCTCCAAAAAAGCCACTTCAAAGAGGCAAGTGCTGAAGGGATGCAGAGCAGCTGGGGGTTGAAATGGTTACAGGACTTTGATTCCGGATGCTTAATCAAGGGTGGGATTAATGGATCACTGCTCCTTGTCAGTCCAAGGTACTTAATCCTTACCATCAGAAGGCTCTGAGGGAAGCTGCTGCTTGTCTTTCCTGCAGCCAAAAGGCTTCTTGGCCATCTCTGCACGGTAATTTCACTTAAAAGTTGCCTGTCAGTATTTGGCCTGAATTCTCCCTGTTTGATCTGTAGCTCTGTAAAACATTACTTGCTTTGTACTTTAAAGTTCGAGGGAAATGCTGTAACTCAGCTTTCTTTTCTGGAATTTCCTGTGTGTTGGTCATTGCTTTGTTTTTCTGTTCAGAAATCCATTCTTTAAGCAGACAGCATACCTGAAAAACAAACTGTGCCATCTCCAGTATGCTGCTCCTGTCCCTGCATTACAAATAACCCCAAACCTTTGGGTTCCTTACAGTGCAGGAGCTGCTTCACTTATCACTTTTTTTTTTTTTCCCCCACCCTGCAATAGATTTAAGGGGTTTGATCTGCACATCTGGAAATGAGCAAAGCTCATGTTTTTCCTGCAGAATCCCCTTGCTTATAGGTAGTGCTTTGAACTTTGCTAGACCCCATACCTGCTCTTCACTCTGCAGAACAAGTCCTGAAACCCTCTTTAAACCCAGGTCATGCAAGGCAGGGATATTTGGAGTAGGAATTTACCTAAAGTAGGTTTAACCCTTTACACTTGGCCTTTCAAAGGGGTTTTTGTTAGAGCAGTTGAAGTGTCTGACTCTGTCTTTTGCTAAAAATATATTAAAAAAAATGTCTCCAGAGGGTTTTCTGCTCTGTGGTTTGGTGAGGAGGGCTGGATGAGACACTGAGCTTGTAGCTTTTGGCCCTGAGACTGGTGATTCCTGCTGGCCTGCTTGGAAAAGCAGCCTTTAGCCAGGCAGAATCTTGATTTCTCCAAGCCAGTGCTCTAGAGAGTGACACTTCTTCCTTCAGCTCTTGCTTTTGGCATTGACAGTTGTGGGCCTGGATTTGCTGAACTGTTTTTTTTTTTAAAAAACCATTTTATCCTTGAGCTCTTGGGAGATGCAGCCTCTATATCCCCACCTCACCCTGCCAGCACAAAGAGCTGGGAAGGAGATTTCCTGGCAAGCCAAGCTTTGCCTGGAGAAGTGAGGTTGATTTGAGCCCCTGGGCTGAATTCCTCGGCTCCTGAGAGCCATTTCCAGCATCTCCTCTCCTTGTGGAGAAGGAAGCATTTCATAGGAACACAAACCCATGTTTAGACCAGGAGTGGAATTTCAACCTGTCAGCCACCCCCAGAGAAATAAACCCCCTCACTGGAGCCCCTGGACTGTGACAAGTGAGCTCTCAGGAAGGTGTGAAGTCTCTGGGTGACATGAAAATCTGGCCTCCTGCTTCCCTTCTTCCCTGGAAGTGATGGGAGAGGAAACAGCCCTTAAATTCTGTGTGTGAGTGGGATTTTTGCAAGTGCTTGTTTTTACCTCTGCTGAAACACTGAGGGGGATGTGACAGTCACATTCCCTGCTGTGCCTACAGCACCATCACTTTGCCTTGGCTCATCTCAGAGGATTATTTAGGCAAGGCTATGTACTCAATCATAATTAAGTCAGCCTGAAATCCTCTTGTTTACTGAGGCATCTAATTGTGATTTTGTTCATGGAGGAGCCCCTAACAGCTGTGATGTTTTTCTGGCTGTGATTTTGTGTCCTGTGTGGATTTGCTGAGGGGGCTGTGTGTGCTCAGCATCAGCAGGAGGGGAGGATATAGAGGATGTAGTATTTTTGCACAGGCTCGTGTCCCTGATCTCTGTAAAATACTCCTGCAGCCCCCCAGCACTTTTGGGGAGGGCTGAGGAAGGGTCAGAGTTGTTGGAGCAGATTTTTTCTGTTTGGCTTTGTAGCTGCTAAGTGCTGGCTTAACCTCTTCCTCTAACCCAAATAATGGCAAGAAGCTTGAAGGGATTTGTAGAATGGACAGTGGAAAAATTCATGAATTTCATCTGTTTGGATAGGTTGGGGGATAAAAGCAGAACCAAAAAGGGCTGTAACTTTGGAGGCCAGTAAATGTGGTCTTTTACATTTTATATATTTTTATCTTTTGTAATTCAGTCTTTTAGCAGCCTTCCAGTGTCTGCAGGAGGACTGGACAGGGCCCTTTTCGCAAGGGGCAAAGCATCATCCAGTCAACCCAAGACAGTGTGGAGTGACAGGAAAGAGGGGATTAAGCTGAAAGAGGTAGATTTAGATAGGATATTGGGAAGAAATCCTTCCCTGTGAGGGTGCTGAGGTCCTGGCACAGGGTACCCAGAGAAGCTGTGGCTGCCCCTGGAGCCCTGGAAGTGTCCAAGGCCAGGTTGGGACAGGGCTTGGAGCAGCCTGGGACAGTGGAAGGTGTCCCTGCCCATGGCAGGGGATAGAACTGGGAGGGCTTTGAGCCCTTCCAGCCCAACCCATTCTGTGATTGTGTGAATTCTCTGGTGCAGCCCAGGTTGAGTCTGAGGGTAGGAGAGCAGACAGGGAAGCTCACAGGAGGATGAGCCCCACAGAAGGAACAGCTTTCCCTGCTGATGAGGTTCCAGTGACACCCCCTACCCTCATTTCACACTCACACACACAAGAAATAAATGCATGAAGGAATCAGGGCGGGTCTCAAACATAACGCTGGTGCCTTGTGGGATGAGTTAGGCAGTGTTTTCCTCCCCTGCACACTCCCAGCTGCTTGGAACAGATTTTGTGCCCCAGAGCCCCCTCCCTGCTGCCCCAGGCCAGGAGCAGCCATGCTCCTCCTTCCCTGGAAGATGAGACACCCTGAGCATCCTTTTCCCCCTGCTCACTGCAGCACAATCAGTAAACATCCCAGTCTGAGACTATTGTGATTCTCTGGCTGACTCATGCCTTCAGGAATCTCTTTCTGGGGGGAAAAATTAAATTGCTTTTTGAGTGCATCTGGCTTTGATGTCCAAGTCTGCCACCAAATATGGTTGAAGCGCAGTGATTTTTCGGAAATGCTGAAAATGCAGATGTTGGTGTCTGCTGGCAAAATATCTGTCTGCTCATCCTGATTGTTCAGGTTAGAGTTGAGACTGTCTTAAAGTTCAAAAAGTCCTGCAGGTGTATTGACAAATAGCAGAATGGACATTCAACAGAATTGACTTACATAGCTGAAATCTGAGATGGTGCAGTCACTGATAAAGGAGCTGGTCCTCTGAGGTACTTTTTGCACCCCAAATCCCAGTGCATTCCTTCTAAAGGAAAAAATTCCCCTCTTTATTTTGTTTATGGTTCTGATTTTCCAGGTGCTGCAAACAGGTGAGTCCCAGGAGAGAAGGCAAAGCTGTGTGTAGTTTATTAAATGAGCACTGTAGTGTCAAGTCCTTTCTAAAGCAGTCATTTTTATCAGTTTCCACATGAAGCAGCCAAAGGAAGAGCTCCCTGCTGCTTTGAGATGATCTGTTGGTGTAAATTTTGTGTGTGTGATTTTTATTTTCCCCCTTACAGTCCCTAGCAGAGGTTGTAAGTCTTCTGTGTCTGGTTCTGCAACAAACACATGAAATGTTTTAGTTGAGGCAGCTGGGGTTGTTAGCACTGCATAAAGGTGCATTTGATTTTCAGAGTGGTTTGTGTGCTCTGAGAATAACAGGAAAAAATCTGACAGGTGCCTCATTTGTAAGTGTTTCCTACCCTGATGCTTTCCATAAGGAAGGAGTTGTCAGGATTGGGAGGCTGAGAGTCAATAGCAGCTGTCACATATTCCTGACAAGCTCCTCATTGCCTGTAGATCCTATCAGCAATCCCACTGCACCTTGCAGGCTCCCAAACCAGGAATAAAAGGGAACATGTTGGATTTTTGGAACCCTTTCCCAGTGTTTTCATTGTCTTTCAATGGGCAGAAATTATGGCTTAGTTATGTGGGTTTATTCAAGCTTTTTCCCTGTTGATGGAATTTGAGGTGTAGACAGCCTGAATTCCCTCACATCTTTTTGAGGTCTCCCTTTGCCATGGCAATGCCAAAGAAGCAGCACTTGCTGGGGATCCTCTTTCAGAGGCTTCATGTGGATTTGGGGAATTTTTGTGCTGATATCTAAAGGAAAAGTTGTGTGGAGGGATGGGAAAGGCATCTCTGACCTGTCTTACCCCAGGGCAGCCAAGGTCTGATCCTTCCCAGGGGACCTTCATCTCCCTCACATGCAAAAGAGGGATGCAGATAGGAATGGGAGGGGGGAAAAGGGAAGGAAGGGAGGAAAACAGGGTGGTCTGGGGGATTTTCTCTTTTACAGTGCTATGAGGATACAAATGGAATCATGGCGAGTTTATTTTTATTATCATGACAAGATGGGATTTGAATGCCCTATTGAAAACGAGCCCTCTCGCTCCTCTCAGGGTTGAATAAGGAGCTTAATCTCTTTAACAATGCATGAGCCTTTACACTGACACAGCACTTCCTTCCTTTCTTCAGCTGCACGACTTTCTCAATATTGGCAAGGGGATTTCTGATGACATTGCACGAAGATTCCCAGTGTATGCACTGGACTTCACTGATGGTACGTTGGCCAATGTTTATGGAAGCACTGCCCCGANTTTTTTTTTTTTTTTTGTGATGTGATGTCCTGTTTACAGTGTGCATTCAATGTGTGTTTTGATATGTGTAACAGCTCTCCTGTCCCTTGTTTCAAAGGGTGTTTTGGCAAAAGCCTGTGAATGGGCAGCGTGGAGCACTGGAGATGAGGCTCCTGCAGCGTTTCCTTAATGAAAGTGCTGGCTGTGCACGGACGAGGGTTTTAATTTTTATTAAGCAGTGATTAAATGGATCGATTATTGCCGTGTGTAGACTCAGATCAACTCCTTGCAATCTAATTAGTCAGCACTGGCCTGATAGGCCCTTTCTGCTGCCTCTGCAAGCCAGCTCAACACTAATTATAGTGATGCTGTGGGAGTTGAGAATGCTCAAACAAAATGTGAGCTGCAGTAACTTCAGCCCGGTGTTGTGAAAAACAGGATACGGCTCGTCCGCTACCGCCAGATCACAGGAGCAGCACTCGGTGTTTACACTGAGCCTCAGCTTTCAGGCTTGATGCAGCTCCCACAGTGGCCTTGGGGGCTTTCAGAGTTGTTTTCTCCCTTTTCACTCGCAGACTTTCACTTTCTGGAAGGCTGGGAGGAATCTTCAGGGCAGAGCAGGATTACAGAGCCCCAGCCCGGCATCGAAACGTGTTTCTTGCAGCTTCTTGTTGGGGAGGTGGTTAATATGTTCAATATCATACCCAGGAAGTTTGGATTAAAGAGAGAAATAAAGTGTAGGCAGGGAGAACCTTGGAGATTTAACAGATAAATCAGGAATTTATCCCTTCCTGCTGTTAAATCCACCTTAGCTCAAGCGTGTGTCCCTGCCTTCCTCAATGCATGGGTGCTGTGAAGGCTCGTGAGATGAGGGTGATCTTCCTTGGATTAAGCATAAAAAACCCCAAGATTCCCACCCAAACCCTAATTTTCAGAGTCTTCTGTTGCAAAGCCACCTTCCACAGGCAGCTTAAGCTTCAGAGAAGGCTGGCCAAGGTTCTGGATGTGTGTCCTCACTCCCTTCCAACCAGGCTGGTCACCACCAGCAGAGGAACGTGGATGAGATGCTGGCTCAGCACAGGGGTTGAGTGCTGGGTGCTTTCTCCAGGTGCTCTGTTACTGCTGGGATGAAACTTTCCAGGAGACTTGGTGCGATGGGAGGGCTAAAGCTGATTTCTCTGGGGATTTGAGGGTGTTTTGAGGAGGAAATGGGATATAAAATGATTTTCAGGGGAGCAGCAAGGAATCTGATAAAATAGAAACATTAATTTTTGGCATGTGCATCACTGGCATCAGGTCTGGCAGGGGAGTTCAGCTCCTAATCTGGACACTTCATCCCTTTGGCTGTTGCTTTCTAGAGCTGTCAATGGCTGATTTTCCATTATAAAGGGATATTGAAGCACTTGAGAAAGAAACTGCTGCAGAAGTTGGGGACTCATTTGCCTCAAGACAGAGCAGTGCCTTCTGTGCCTGTCTGAGCACAGCAGGCACAAAACCATCAGATTTTGGTCCTGCAGCCAATTCTGGCTGTCAGCAGATTTGGAAACCCCTTTCAGGGTCCATGTTGTGGCTCTGGCTGCATCCAAATGACCCTGTGGGTGCTGTCAGCTGCAAGCTCTGCAGGCTTTGCATACATTGATATACAGAATGGGCATAAAATTGGGGTAAAATGCAACTACAGGTTAAAAACATGTCAGTGTTTCATTATACAATTTCTTGGAGAGAGGAAAAGAGCAGGAAAAAGCCCAGTGAAACTCCAGAATTACTTCAGCTCAAATGGGAAGTTCTCACCTTAGGAGCAGTTGTGCCTTTCAATAGGATATGGGGGAAAGTGGATTTTCCAAAAAAACCCTGTATATTAGTATGGCCATTTCTTCCCAGACAGCAGAAATTAGGATGAATTCTTTAAGGAACTGCTTGAAATGAAAAGCAGATGGAGCATGAAACATCTGCCATAAACCACTGAGCCCAAAGGTGATCAGGAATGTGGAATTCCTGGAGCATCTCAAAGCAGTGGTGCATCAGAACATGAGGGATTTGAACTATCTGAGTATCTGCACTCCAGACAGCCACATGTGCACCATCAAAGAGCTCTGAATTACAAAGATGCTGCATTTTGAATGGTTGTAGTCTCTAAATCCTCAATCTGAGAAACATCCTGGGGTTTGGGGTGAGACAGATAAATCCATCAGGGGCAGGGTGATAAATAATGAGGCTTTTGTAGGACCAGCAAATCTTTGGCCACTTGGGAATTTTGTGGGATTGGTCCTCTTCACACACTGCACAAATTATCCTTAAAGGAATAGTCTTTCTCTTTTTTCCCCCCCTTTTACTCCAGATTAGGAACTTGTCAGCTTTGTTTTGTGGCAAAATCTTGTGCCTTTTACTGAATGCCCAAGGATCAAGGAGGAGCTTACTGAACTTTTGCTCCAGGATTTTGGTGATAAAGATGGCTTGTAATAGATGTCTTCCAGCAGGAGCCTCTGGAGATGAATAATTGGGTTCTGCTGAGCCTGAGAACTCCTGTAGTTTTCCTTTAAACTGGAATTTACTCCACTTGGCATGTGACTGTGACCTCTGTGTGTAGGATCCTATCTTAAAAAACAGCGTGACTCAACTTCATCCTGATCCTGTCAAATTGCCTCAAAGCACTTGTATGTCAATTTTATTACTCTTCAAGACTCAAACTGTAGGACCTTCCAGAAATTTCTTTATATTGAGGCTGTTTTGAGTGAAAAGGGATTCTACCTGGGCTCAAATACGAGATTTCTGAAACTCCTGGAAGCTGCTGTCCTCACTCTTCAATGTGTTATTTTCTGGTACAACACAGGGAACAAACACAAATGCAGTGCCTGAAGTGCCCAGTGGGAAATTTGAGGTGCCTGAGATTTTTCTGGTGGGCTTTGATGCTGTGTTCTTAGATATCCATATCCCTTCACCTCCTGGGGAGGGAAAATGAAGGAAAAAAGAGGAGAACTGAGGCTTATTCTGTCTCTCCCTGTTTTTCTGGTCCATGGCTGTGGTAGGTGGATAGTTCAGCTGGAAATGTGGATTTCTCCCTGTCCTTGGTCCTGCAGAGGGTCCCTAACCAGCTCCTGAGGTCTGCTGGCAGCATCCTTGGGATTTGCTGTGGTGTTCTGCAGGAGGGAGATCTCCAAAGCTCCCTGCAATGTGGGCATGCTAACATGGAAGGCTTGAAAACATTGGAAAAACGGGATTTGAAAGATCAAAATTTTAATTTTGTTTTCCTGGCTGTCTAAGGTAGCTCAGAGCTTAAACCTTGACCTGAAGCCAGAGCTGAAATGTTGCCCATGGCTTGGTTTTGACATTTGCCAAATCCTCATCAGCTTTCCTGCCTGGCCACCTTGTTGGGCAGGATTCTATTCCTGAGGAAGGAGGGGAAATAAAGGGATTGCAGCAAGGCTTTTTCCCTTCCCTTCCCTTCCATGCCTATCCTGCTCTAGATCAGATATGAGGGAGCTCCTGCACCACTCTGCAGCCCTTCATCCCTAAATATCACCTGGATACCAAAGTTGAACATCCTGAACTTGTCATGATTCCCCAAAACATCCAACCTGGGTTGCTTTGGGGTCTCTTTCTGTCAGTGGTGGATGGGAATATTCCAAAGATGCATAAAAACATCAGGTTTTGTCTGTGGATTTTTCCTTCCAAGGATTTCCTGGGAAATGGGCTGAAGGAAGCAAGATGGGAAGGGGAAGGTTTGAACCTTGATCTGGTTTTTCATGCCTCTCTGCTCTCAGCTTATGCTTGGCTTCTGCTCCAAACTCCCTGAGTGGATTTCCTTTTCCAGTTGACTTCTTAGTCCCACTTATTCTCTGATTTACTCTTCACAGGACTTCAGGGAAAACATTGGGCAGAGTCCAGCAGCCATCACATAAGTGAAAGTCCAGCTTGAGGGCATTAGAAGTTTGTAATTCTGAGTTTTACAGTGTTCTTAATATTAAAAAGCAATTTTTTTTTAAATTAGGACTTTAATAGACACATCCTTGCTGCTGAGCTGCAGGTCAGTGTAATTAAATTTTCTTTGCATAGGGTATTTCAGAGAATGGGGAAGGAACATTAACAGCCAGTTCAGAGAATGTCCGTCAGCTGTGATTTTGATTTAGTAAATGTACAATTAATAGACTTCAGGAGCTGTAAATCCAGTTTTTAGGGCTGCTGGTCATTAACTCTACTGCTGTGGAATCCCAAGCTGAGTGAGGGCAGCAATACTGCAGTTCCCCTGAAACTGTAACCTTGTCCCTACAAGCTGTGACATTTCAGAAATCCAGGCAGGTAAAAGGGAACTGTCATGTTGATGAACATAATTACTTCCCATTCCAGTGTGTAGCTATACTTTAATTTCAGGGGATTGCTCCTGTAATAATCAGCTACTCCAATTCCACAGCTGGACCAAGAGTTGCTTTTTCTGCTATAAATTTACACGGTGCAGGTGGAGTGACACATTCCTCAGTGGCTTTATGAGCCTGTCACAGATAAAATGGCATCAAAAAGCAGCCCACCTTCTTCTGAATTGAAGCCATGGCAGTCCATGGGCTGCAAAACATCCTGAAATTGTTCACCAGATGTTGGCTTTAAAAAGGCAGAAAGGTAAACTGTGGTTTGATGCTGGATTTCAGTGTCTGTGGCAGGTGGATCTGTGCAAGGCAATGTTTGGTCGTGACTGCAATTAAAGGGTGAGCAATTAGCTTTGGGAAGGAATGTGTTTAATCTGGTGTAATTATTGTCTCCATTACAAAGTGAATTTTGCTGCCCACCACAAGAGTTCTTGATCATAGAATCCTATTTGGCTGATTATGGATTAAAGAAAGTGCTGGAAGTCTTGGACCCAGCCAAGATGAATCAGAGTCACTGAGGTTGGAAAAAACCTCCAAGACTGAGTCCAAGCTGTGCCAAATCCCCACCTTGTCACTAGCCCAGAGCACTGAGTGCCACCTCCAGTCCTTCCTTGGACACCTCCAGGGATGGGCGCTCCCTGCCCCCCTGGGCATCCCATTCCAGGGTTTAACAACCCTTTCCCTGAGGAAATTCCTCCTGATGCCCAGCTGAACCTCCCCTGGTGCAGCTTGAGGGCTCTGTCCTTATGTATAAGGAGCTCCATGACCAGCAAGGGCTCCTTTGCCAGGGTTGAAACTGAAAATGAGCTTTTGTGATGCCCTTCAAGGCTTCTTCCTTCTGCCCTCTGTTCCTGAACCTTAAAAAAAATACATATTATTTGCTTCTCTGGACCTGGTTGATCTTTCAGGAATAATTTCAAAGCTTCCCAGGCATTGTTGGCCCAGACCTTTCATATTGGAAAGATTCCCTTGTCCCAAAAAGCAATATTTTGGAGTGACAGAGAATCCTCTGGAGCAGGGTGTGACCGTGTGTGCTCATGGCACCACCCCTCAGTCCCGTTTGTCCTGCCAAATCCTTCTTTTCTCTAAAGGCAGTTTGGAGTGTGAGGTAGGAGCCTGCAGCTGTTGGACTCAGGATCACAGGAAGTCTTCATCTGTGAGAATTAAATTCCAAGCCCTTTGGGTTGCCAGGAGTGGTCAGGAATGTGACCTGTGGTTTCTGAATCTTCCCAATAAATAGAAAGGAATTTTCCCTCGAAACAGCTGGTCTGATGACTCCCCGAAGGTCAAGCTCATATTTGCATGCTTGAGGTGTCTCTTGTCAGGTTTTAGCCTCAAATTTCAGGATGCTGAGCATCAAAGATGCTGTTTGTGTCTGTTCCTCTCCTGTCTGTCCTCTCCAGGCCCCTCACAACATGTCCTTTGTTTAATGTGGCTGCCTGTTCATTACACATCACCTTTTGATTTTTGGGTTTTACATCCTCCTCTCATCCTTATCTCTGCCCTGCAAAAAGTGCAGAAGGCAGATGTTAGATAAGATCCCAAAATCATGGCGAGATTTTTGTTCTTTTCATTCCAGTGATAGAGGTTTTCAATGTGGCACCAATAACCTCTAAAGCCAATCACTCCCTTATCTGATCCAATTAATTGGAGTTTACTTCTCTCAACCAGGGACTGATGCTGCAAAAGGTTAGGTGGGCATTTGGGAGCTCGGGGCAGATTCCTGTCTGGGAATTCTCTGCTCTGGAGCTTTCCAGAAAGGAGAATTGGGCAGCTCCAAGCTCTTCCAGCTGTCTCAGAAGAAGAGCACCATCAAGGATGGTGGCACAGGCAGGCTGAAGGCTGAGGAGACTTTCTCCAGTGCATCCTCTCTGTTCTGTGGAAAAACTTGTGTTCTCCTGAAGCAATATCAGCTGTTGTCATCTCATCCTTTCTCCTGTGCATCCCCAGTGAGCTCATATCAACATCAGCCTGAAAACAGGAAGGGGAAGGGAAGCTGCTTCAGAGGCTCTTAAATTCATGTTCTGACACTTTAATTCTCTTTCTGGCTGCTTTGTGCTTTGGCCTGGTGAGTTTTTTCCAGTGGAGATGAGGGGGGTGAGTGGATGGAAAAGAGAGAGGCTGTTCTTTCAGCAGGATCTGTTAAGCAAATCTCAGTGTAGCCTGACCTCTGGGGCTGTTTTGTTTTGTGTCCTGCTGCCATTTTTGGGCTCAGGGCAGCATATTATTGATTCAAACCTACAGCCTTAGACTTCTGTCTAGGGAAAAATGAAGTGCTTCATGTTTTCCTGCCCAAGACAAGAGTAGGGAAGACATGAAGCATTAGGGACACAGTCCAGAATGCCTGAAAAGTTGGTATTAAAAAGTCAGGGGATGGGGTTTTATGAACCCTAAACTTCCAGTTTCTGCCTTAAAGCTTTAGGGACTGGCAAAACTGAGCAAAAGGCTCCTTGTATTTCCTGTTTTGATGATGTCAGAAATGTCTGGTGGCAGTTTTGGTGCTACTTCTGGTCCCAGATGAACAAAAGTGTGGCTGTGGGAAATCAAACGTTAACAATTCAGTTTCATGTTCAAAGTGAGGACTGAATTTCTACTTTTTCTTCAACATGAAAAGAACTGATGTGAGAAGGTTTTCAGTGCTTTACCAACATGGTTCTTGTTGTGGTTTGCCCCAGGTATTATTGGGAACAACAAAGCTATTGGAAAATACATCACAACCATGATCTTTCTGTACTTTGCCTGCCTCCTTCCATCCATTGCCTTTGGGTCCCTCAATGATGAAAATACTCGAGGAGCTATTGGTGAGTTCATCAGTTTTGTGCTTCTTAAATCACTTTTGTGTATTTGATTTCATGTATTTAAAATGTAGTTCTGAGCACGGAAAGTTCTGATAGTTTTTATTTACAGAGAAAAAAACCTAAAACCATGATGGAAGGGTTTTTTTCTAATTAAGTTCATGACTTTTGTAGAAAACCAGAAAAATTGAACACTGCTTTGGGTGGTATCATCTGACTGACTTGGACTGATCCAGATGGATGCTACTGTGTTTTTTAATTATGCTGATTAATGTAATTATCTGTACATTTTTCTTGGTACAAGCTCCTGTGCTTTTGACCTGGGACAGAGCTTAAACATCATCCTTTATCCCAGCTGTAGAAGCAGTTTATGCTGCAGTCACAGTTTACATCCTGCCCTGAAGGCCTCCACAAACACTGGTTACATCTCATAGCTGTTTCAAATAAAATAAATATATTTAAAATATGTATATAAAATATAACAGTACACAGAAAAAATCCCAGAGTCCACCAATTAGCTGAACACCTGGAAGCCTAAATTATGGATACAAATAAAGGCTTGATTTTTGGTTTAGCAGTGTGTTACCTTTTCACTCTTCAAACATTTCTCCTACTCGTTAGTGGTTGGTTTTTCTGCCCTGTGAATGCTCCTGGATGAGGCAGGGATTGACCCAAATCCCTGGTTTTGTTTCCATCCTCCCCAATTCCAGATGTGCGGAAGACAATCTTTGGGCAGTGCATTGGAGGGCTGCTCTACGCCCTGTTCTCAGGGCAGCCCCTGGTTGTGCTGCTGACCACAGCTCCCTTGGCCATCTACATCAATGGTGAGTCTGCTACAGCTCTGCTCCAGGGCATTGAGGGATTGGAGCTTTGGGTGAGAGCTTTGTAGAGCTTTGAGTTGTGTTTGTTTGATAAATTGATGTTTAAGGGCTGCTATCAGGGAAAGGTTGGTGGGGTGCTGGAAGGGCTCCCCAGGGAAGTGACAGGGCACAAAGTCAAGGAATGCTTGGAGAAGGCTCTCAGGCACATCCTGGGATTGTTGGGGTGTCCTGTGCAGGGCCAGGAGTTGGACTGATGATCTTGGGGGTCCCTTCCAGCTTGGGATCTTCTGGGATTCTCCAAAACCTGAATCAAATTCCTCTCCTTTCCATCACATTCAGAATCAGAATATCCTAAGTTGGAAGGGACCCACAGAGATGCTCAAGACCGACCCCTGGTTTAGTTCAAGTTGCTTTTCCTGCAGAAATAATTTTGCAGAGAAAAAAACTCCACAAAAGTAAATTTCCTCAGCTTCAGTGAGGAAATCTGTTTCATTAATAGTTTTCTCATGTAACTGCATTTAACCAGCTTGAGACAACGTTTTTTGGCTTTGTTTGTTGAGGTTGGTTTTTTTTAAATTGATGTTTTAAAGTATGATCAGCTGGTATTTTTTTTTAATTGATGTTTTAAAGTATGATCAGCTGGTATTTTCTCCATGCTGTTTAAAAGTGTCCTGATAATGCTTCATCCAGCTGACAGCAACTCTGGGCTTCCTCAGTGCCAGGGGACAAAGCCACCTCTGCCCAGATGTTTTTCCAGCCCATTCATAGCCTTGATTTTTAGCAAGGTGCTTTTCAGGTACTGCAAGCTGATCTTAGTGAACCAGAGGGTCAACCACAGGAACAAGCTCAGTATCTGTGGGGATAATGAGAGGATGGGCTATGACCAGCTGGAAAGAGCAGCTATGATACCCCTTGCTCAACAGCATCTCAAAATACCAGCAAGTGCAAATTCCAACAGCTTTTGTGGCCTCAATCCCTAGGAAAAACACTTTGAGCAGTGGGAGGGAATATTTTTCCAAGTGCCTCTCCCCATTTCTGGTGTTGGAAGGGGAGAACAGTTTGTGTTGATCCAGTGTCCCTCTGGAAGTGCAGGAATATGGATTTAATGGTATCTGTAATAAATGTGTGGGGTTGAAATCTTGAAATTGCTTCTTTCTGTCATGGAGCAGATGGGAATCACTGGGTGGTGGTGACTGGAGATGGTTGTGACACATGAAATGCTTCACTTTTGCAGTCATCCGAGGGATCTGTGACGACTACAACTTGGATTTCAGTGCTTTCTATGCCTGGATTGGACTCTGGAACAGCTTTTTCCTTGTGATCTACTCCCTCTTTAATTTCAGCCTCCTGATGAAGCTCTTTAAAAGGTAGCTATTTTCAAGAAGTCATATTTTGATCAGATTATTCTTCAAATGGAAAAATTACACATTCCAGAAGGTCCTTAATTACGAACTTGCTGCAAAATGTATTTTGTGAGATGAGGCAAGTATCATTTTGGCTTATTGTTCCAGCTTGAAAGAAGTTCTCTGATTTGCTGGGTTTTGTTTCTAAGTTGGAGCCTAACTCAAATTAGTATATTTTCATGTAAATTGATGAATATGCTGATTTTTCTTTGAACACAGTTGAATGCAGCTCTATTAATTCCTGGGCTTTTTCCACAGGTCAACAGAAGAAATAATTGCACTTTTTATATCCATCACATTTGTGCTTGATGCCATCAAAGGCATTGTTAAAGGTAAGTCTTGTTTTTCAGAGCAGATCTCTGCTTTGCTGCCTTGTCAAAGGCAGGCACGAGGCTGCAGAAATGTGTGATGTTTGCTTGTTCTGTGTTCATTCAAAGTCTTCAGGGAGAAAAAGAAAATCAGTGTGTGTGAGATGGAAGCAGCCCTTTGTCAGCAGTTTACCTGGGTGTGCAGAATTTTTAGCAGCTCTAATTGCAGCTGATTGAGACAAAATTGGTTTCTAAACTCTCACCAAATGAAGATACCGTGATGTTACTGATGTGAGAGCCTTCTCCTGATACCAAGCTGGTTTTGAATCATCCTGGAGAAAAAAAAAAAAAGTCCAATTTAAATGCAGTGTGTGTAGTCCTTAGTCCTTGATCCATTATCCAAACTCTATGGAGGAGAGCTGAAAGATGGGTTGAGATTTTGTTTTTCCCCTGAGCTCTGAGACCCTTCTTCAATGGCAGTACAAGGACTGCAGTGCCTCCAGCACGTTCCTAAAGCTCCTCTGCCCTTTTCAGCCACTTAGTTTTCCCATTTCTGGGTTAAATTTTAAGTCTCCATGGAGAACCCGGGGGTTTAACAGATTCCTCTGACACTTCTCTCCCTCCCCACCAGGTATTTGAGAAAGTGAACCATGGTAGCAGAAATACCTTGTGAGTGGCAGCCTTTTGTTCATCCCAGTGAGGAGTTGGACAATACCCCATTCCTTGATTTTTATGATCTGTTCAACATCCCAAAGTTTGGGCCATCCTTTGAAATCCTTCAGGATACACCCAAGCACACCCCTTGTTTTTAAGACACTCAGGCTTGCAAGGGAATGCTTTCCAAGAGATTTGACACTGCAGAGCAATTTGAAGTGAGATACTTTCTCACTTCACTGGGAATCCTTAATTTGCCTTGTGTGCTTTGATTGTGCAATCAGAGGGTTTTTTTTCTCTGCACAACACCTGCATCTTTTAAATATCCTGCTTAGACCTTGGTGAGGGAGAAGCTGTTCTGGGATAGTTGTTGATTCTCTGAGGTTTGCTGAGTGTGTGCTGTCAGTGCCCTGTCCTGGAGGCGTGGGACACTCTCCAGGTGCTCCTCAACAGAACATTCAGCTGCTCTGCAAAACTTAGCAAGTATTCACAAAGTTTCTGTAGCCCAAAGCTCATCTCCCATAGCAGAGGTGTGGGTGCAGGAAACATCCACTGTTCCTGTCTGCCAGACTCAGGAATATGCAAGGAAATCCTCAAGAGTATTGCAGTGGGAACAGGAGAAGATCCTGTAAGACAAGGGGCAGTGGCCTTACTGACAGAAACCAGGTTTAGATTGGATTTTAGGGAGAAATACTTCCCTGTGAGGGTGGGGAGGCCCTGTCACAGGGTGCCCAGAGAAGCTGTGGCTGCCCCTGGATCCCTGGAAGTGTCCAAGGCCAGTCTGGACAGGGCTTGGAGCCACCTGGGACAGTGGAAGGCGTCCCTGCCCTTGGTAGGGGGTGGAAAGGGATGATATTAAAGGTCCCTTCCAACCCAGCCCATTCTGTGATTTTATTTCTCATTAGTGAACCAGTTGAGTTCTCTTTGTACTCATGAAGGGATGAATTTCTAGGAATGATGATAATAAAATCAAACCAACACTCACTTGCTCACATTGGCTTCAGCTGCACCTGGGAGTGTTCAGACCATCCACAGGTGGGACCAAAGCTGTTTCCAGATGCAGGAGGGCACCGGTGCTGGCAGGCACAGACTTCATCCTTAACCCTCTTAGATCCTCTATTTAAAAACATGACACCAGTGCAACTCATGGCCACGGGTTCATCTCTGTTCTTCCCCTCCTGTTTTCGAGGAGGTGATGGTTTTGCTGCTGCCACCTCCTCCTCCCACTCAAAATGTTGGTTGAGCAGTTCAGTAGGAAGTGAAAGCTGGTATTTTCTCCATGCTGTTTAAAATTGTCCTGATAATGCTTCATCCAGCTGACAGCAACTCTGGGCTTCCTCAGTGCCAGGGGACAATGCCACCTCTGCCCAGATGTTTTCCCAGCCCATTCATAGCCTTGATTTTTAGCAAGGTACACATGCAGGAAAGGAGGGGGAGGGACCTGCCCTGCAGAGGAACCAAAGCCCTGAGGGTTCACACCGTCCCGGTGACACTTTGTTTTCACTGCCTGGCCCAGCCACCGAGGCTGTGTTTGTTTGATCTTGACATCTGCACTGGGCAGGAAATGGTGGTGAGCAGGCAGAGGAAAACAAAGCCAGCTCGTGTTGTTGGAGGCTGGAGAAGGGCTCAGCTTCAGCCAGGGCACCCCCGGCTCTGCTGCTCTCTCTGGATGTTGGCAGCGAGGTTCACTGAGCTCTGGTGTGAAAACAAAACTTGAAATGTTCAGGAATCAAATCCTTCCCAGCAAGGTGGTATGGGATGAAGGCCTCCACTGTCCATCTTGGCATGTTCTTGTTGCTTTAATTAAAGTACAAGAGTAAAGCAAGGTTTTTTCCTCTGTTCAGGAGAGACTGGAGCAATCCTGCCTGGGTTGGTGCATATAAATTGAATTGCAGCCTCAGAGATGGAGAGTGCAGTGATGCAGTCAAGCTGAGCACAGGACACCAAAGATCAGCCACAAATACATTATTACAATATAGCCCAGCCCTAAATATATTACTCCAATATAGCCATGTGTGGGAGCTTGAGAAAATCTCCAAGACCCAAAACAAAGTCACTTGTTTTTCATTCGTTCCAGTCCAAATCTTAATCCAGAGGAATGCAAATACTTTCTCTGTAGTTCCTGGGTTGTTTGTGCTGCTGGTTTCTCAGATGCCCAGATGTGTCTCTAGGACTCCGTAGCAATTTGGGTGAGCAGGCTTTTCCTCCTGGCCAGCTGTGAATTCCCAGGAAATGCTGCCGGAATCATTTTCATCAGGACAAAAGCATCCTTTGGTGTTCAGAGCCGGAAAGTGCAAATCTTCTAACGACCCATTCTGTGCCAGGCTGTGGGTCATGGCAGTGCCCTGGGACCCATTTACCTGCTGGCAGAGCCAGGTGTGTGTGTCCTGCCAGGGCTGAGGCAGCTGGAGCACGAGGGGAGGAAATAAAGGAGAGCAGAGCCTCTTCCGTAGCACGCAATGGGGAACGCGCGGCGCTCGCCGGGGTTGGGATGGGATTGCTCCTCACTGGGAGAACTTTGCTGCTGCTTTAAGGGGATTTCCTCACTCCTGGCTGCTCTTGGTGCAGTTTGAGAGGTTAAATTTTGAACTGTAAACCTTCTGTGGTGTTTAAATTTACGTACAGATGTACTGAATGTGAGGCAGTCTTGTCTCTCACGGCCTCCATGCCATGCTGACCTCATCCACCTGTGAAATGCCCAGACTCCTTTTAAATCATCTTTAAATCCTTTTAAAGGTGGTACAAGAAAGGTCATTACTGCTTTTAAAATGGCTCCATGGCTGAACCTGGGGCATTTTACACTGGGGTGAGCTCCAAACCAGCAGTAACACAACCTGGGCTTCAGCCAGACTCAAGGTGGTTGCAAATACCTGTTGTGCTGCACAAGAATGTTCAAAGTTTGTTTTCAGATATTTAGAATTAGTTTATCTTCCCTGATTTCCCTGTGGCTGCTGCAGATGGAAAAGCTGAAGTGTTTGGGGCTGTCAGAACCTGGATTATTATTTGAGGGTGAGGGAAATGTTAGGGGTGCATCACAGCCTAAGCTGCAGGTGGTTGTGTTTTTGCCTAAAGAGGATGGTCTTGCCCTGAAGTTCTCTGCAAAGTTTGAAAGGGTATTTTGACTAAAATGAAGAAAGCTAGAGGGACTGCAAAGCTCTGGCATGGTGGTTTCCATCCTCCTGTATTTCCAGGGAAGTGAGGATGGTGTGGTGCCTTCTGAACAGATATTTTGGGAACACTGAGGCTGCAAAGCCCAATTCCCACCTCCTGGTTTTATTTGCTCCTTGTGACTTTTCAGGCTGTTCTTCCCCAAAAAGGTTAAATGATCCCAAAATCATATTTATACACTTGGAGCCAACTAGTGACAGAGAAATGGGAACACAATAAATGCTCAAGAGCAAGAGGGTCTTTACAACTCTCCATTCCTTATATAAATGCCTTTGAGCTGATCTAAAATGTTTATGGATAGTTCCAGGGGTTTCACTGGGGGTTTTGCTTGTGCAGGTTTATTTCAGATGCCCTGTAACTCTAATTTGCATTGTAAATTTAAATGTTCTGCCAGGTTTTGCATATCATTAACGCTTATCTCTAAAATCTGGACTAGCCTTGGAAGAAAAGTAATTACTGTACACTGTGTAATCCACTTAAGGATCTGTGCAGCCTGGCTGCTCTTGGTGTTTGCAGAGAATCCTGATGGAATTTGTTTGCCAGGCTGCTGAAAGCAGGTGTCTATATAGAAATATTTATATGTATATCTAAGAGCAGTACTTCCAGTGTTGGGAACAAAACCACATAATTAGCCCTGGAAGTCCTTACAGTGTTGCTTTACAGATTAATTGTTAAAATCAATGAAAAAAGCAACTTGTGAAGCGCTGGCTTCATAAGAGCAACAACTCTGATTTCTTCCTGCAGGGTTGAGAGGCAGAGCTGCTGAAGCATTACATTAATACTTCATGATCAAGCAAGAAGCCCACTTTATTTTACTTGCTTTGATTGTCACCCTCCTCTCCTAACAATTACCTGTTGGTTGTTTGTGCAGTTTTTAAGAAATATTACCACCATGGGCACACAGGAGGTGGAAAACCACGGGCTGATGCTATCTCAGGCCTTGGCATCAACACCACCTTCCTGGTGAACTCCTCAGTGGGTGAGAACCAGACCTGCACCCACGATGGGCACTACGGGCGTGAGACCGCCATCCTCAGCCTCATGCTGATGTTGGGAACCCTTTGGCTCGGCCACACGCTCTATCAGTTTAAGAAAAGGTGAGTTATTTGGAGCTCAGACTGCTGATTATTTCATGTTCCCTCTGAGGGAATTGTTAACAGCTTGCATCTTAATTCTGCAACCCAGGAAAATCAGGTGGAAGCCAAAGGCAGGGATGAACTTGGCAGGGCCACCTGGAAAATATTCGCAGCAGAACAAAGCGCTCGCTCAGTGGACGATGCCCTTCTGTCTTTGGTTTTGCCTCACAAATGACTTTCTGAAAAAGCTTTGAGTTCCCAATCCGTGTTGAGATCCCTGTATCTCCCTCCAAACAGGCATTGAACTGTTGTGCTGGGCAAAAATTGCTGATGGTGCAGGAGGGTCTACTGGGAATGTACCTTCAATGTGCTCTTGGGAGTCAAACACCAGCTCTCATTTGGGGTTTGCTCCTGTTGAAACTCTTCATTTGAAAATTCAGAAAGCAATTAAAGTAAAGTAGAAATGAGACACAAATTGGTGCTTGAAGGCCTTTTTTCTTTCTAGCTTGCATCTTATTTTCTTGTTCCTTTGTGTTTTACATCTGCATTTGTCAACCTTCAAGGGCTGTAGGTTCCAGAAGCTTTAAAGCTGAATGAAAGACTAATTCTTCACTCCAAGTATCTTTTCAGAATTGCAAGATGGGACTGAATTTTCACTTCTAAAGCATTAGTGTTGTGTGGATTGAGTGATTGTCCTGACAGAGGGGTGTTGATGGAAATGTTTTGTCTTTTTTGCAGCCCATATTTGCACGCGAGGGTACGGGAAATTCTGTCCGACTGTGCCTTACCCATTTCAGTCCTGACCTTCTCTGTTGTGGGTTCTTATATCTTCAAGGATATTGAAAGTAAGTTCTGGTTTTGTTCTCTGGAATACTGGGGTTTATGAAAGAGAGAAGTGAAATCCTGGAAAGGTTTTGCTAAAAAACGAAGTTCTTCCGTATAATTTCACAAACACCGTGTGTACCTCCCACCAAGAGCTCTGCTTTCCTCACCATTAGATTTATGTCATTCAAAACCATGATTAAATGAGGCTGGGGCAAGAAAAATTATCCAGATGTGTCTTTTCAATGAGTTTGAGGTGTGTGTCACAATGAGGGAGATGAACAATTTCTGGCAAAGAACAAAGGGCAGAGTAATCAGCAGGCAGGAAGGGTTGTTGCCAGTCATGTCAACATGGAGTTGGTCATCCCAGTTTATCCTCTTTGTCTCCAGTTTGTTTTCCTAATTTAGGTGAAATGGTGCAGAGCATCTGGGCAGCTCTAAGGTACACAAGGAAATTTAAAAATGAGACACCATTCATTGGCCAGATAGATCAACTTTTCCATATCAGGAAGCGATAATGGGGACAGGAATTGCATTGTCCTGCAGTGACGTGAGCGGGTGATGTGAGGAAATGTATGGAAACAAATAAGAAATGGCTTTTTTTTTTTTTTTTAAATGTGATGGCCATTCCATCTAGTTGGATTGCAAAATTATGCATGGTCATGTGTGATTTATCCCTAGCCATGGATTGCTTCCAATGGCAGCAGAGTTTTGATTTAGATTTTATACTAAAATGCTTTGCACAGCTTGTTGGAGATGAGGAAGTTGTCCAATGCCTCTGTGGGTTGATGAGCTGAGCATTATGGTGCTGCTTAGAAATAAGGTTTCCTCATCTAAAAACACCTTGCATCTGTGGAAAACAAGTTTCCCTCTTTTGTTTTGCTCAAATGTCTGCAATGCCTCGCTAGGACTAGCAGTGATCTGTCTCATCAGGATGGCAGCCAAGTCCTAAGTGGATGGAGGAAGAAAATAAACCAAACCAGCCAGATGGACCCATCTTCCGTGGCCTCCAGGATCCCACATGCCAGAGCCTGCTTTCCTGCTTGCTTCCCAGTAGTTCGTGGTGTGGATAAAACATTGATGGTTGGACAAGAAAGTGCCTTTCTAACATCCTTCCCCTCCTCTTTGCAGTGTCCAAGTTCAATTATAACGCCTCTGACAGCCTGTTTGTGCTGGCCCCTGTGCAATCCCTGTCTGTTTGGTCGGTGATCAGTGCCATGGGGCTGGGATTTCTCCTCTCCATGCTCTTCTTCATCGAGCAGAACATCGTGGCGTCCCTCACCAACGCCCCGGAGAACAGGTAACGCCTTTGGTGCTGCTTTTGTCTCTGTGGAGGGATGTCCCTGGGTCTGTCACCACCACTGCTTGCCTAAAGCTTACCTGAGCATCAGAAAATGTATTCAGGATGTGTTTTTAAGAATTCCTGTTGTCACAGATGGAGGTAACTCTGCTGCTTAGCTCCTCACCATGCCCAAAACCCAGTGTTGTGGCAGTGAGCCAAAACCACAAATCCTCAATGAGCTCATCACCTCAATGGTTTCCTCTTTACCCTCTGCTCAACACTGCTCAACACCATTGTTTGTGCCCTAAAACTCTCAAGGTGTTTTTTAGGAAGAGTTTTGGGAGCCAAAGGTGCTGTAGTGAATGTGAAGTGGATGTTTTGAACAGTTTAAGGTCTTTGGATGCACCTCAAGATATTTAGGGAGTGTCTGACACATGTGGACACTTGCACTGCTCTTGCAGTACGGAGAATTTGTTGAAAATGAGAAGTCAATGACCTACATAAATGTCACAGCACTGTTTGGAGCTGGTAAATTCCAACAGAAAAAAGGTGGAAGTGCAATCAAACAGTATGCTCCATGTCTGATAAGTCTCACTTATGTGCAAACTTGAGATGCTGCTCTATTAAAATACTCCCTCTGATGTTTTGGTGCCAACTGCAATCAGATGTGATGTCAAGAATGAAAGTGGATGACTTTTTTCCAGGGAGACTACCACGTCTCTGAGGATTCTTTGCTAATGTGATGCGTGGGAGGGTTCTCTCCTTGCATAATATCCATTAGCATTCTCCATGTTGTAGCTGGAGTGACACAGTATTAGGAGAGAGGAGACAAGCTCAAATTCAGCTACACTAATTTAGTTTCCTTTGACCACCTCTTATCTCTATTATATCCCTTTAAGTGTTGCATAAATTTGTCTGTAAGTGGGTCATCTCTTGGCTAATATGAAATTCTTCTAAACTTTTGGTATTTTCCACTAGAATGTCTTTAAGGAATGTAGAATGTCCTTTGGAGTTTCTCAGAGTGTTTTTTAGAGTGCCTGGGTACAGGGCTGAGCTGATGCTGAATCAGGTGTTGGGGCAGAGATTTTTAAAGATGGAAAAATAGGGCAGGGCTTTTTAGAGATGTAAAAACTAGGAGCTGACACCATCTGTTTGTGGTGCCATCCCAGACACCTTGCACTATCCCAGGTTGCTCCAACGCCCATCCAGCCTGGCCTTGGATGCTTCCAGGGCTTCAGGGGCAGCCACAGCTTCTCTGGGCACCCTGTGCCAGGGCCTCCCCACCCTCACAGGGAGGGATTGTTTTCTAATATCCCATCTAAAGCTACTCTTTGTCCTTTGAGTCAATTCCCCCTTGTCCTGTCACTCCAGACCTTTGTAAAGTCTCTCTCCATCATTCTTGTAACTCCCTTCAAGTCCTGGAAGGCTGCAATTAGGTCACCCCAAAGCCTTCTCTTCTCCAGGCTGAACAATCCCAATTCTCTCAGCCTTCCCTCACAGCAAAGGTGCTCCATCCCTCTGATCACCTTGGTGGCTCCTCTGGATTCAGTCCAACAGGTTGATGTCCTTAAAGCCTTCTGAAAAAGAATAGGCAGGACAACAAACAATGACCCTGAGGGTGCTGAAGGTGCCTTTGCTCAGAGAAAGCAGCACGTGAGCAGGGGCTGTGTTCCAAAGCATGAGCCAATGCAGGAAATGCATTTGCAATCCCACCCTTCCTGCCAGCACCTTCCAGAGGCATTGCAGGGTAGACACCTACCTGACCTGGTCACCCCACTGCCTCCTCAGTCAATGGAGGGGGACACTCCCAGTGGGACCAGGCTTTTTGTCCCAAAACTGAGCCCCACCCAAGACTTCTGCTGCCCAAACGATGGCTTTGATCTTCATGTGCTGGGTCAACTCTACCAGCTCCATGTGCCTCCTTGTCCATGGGTATCTTGGATGGCTCCAAGTCAGTGCTGAGGTGTTTAGTGGAGCTTGTTTGGGTGGCATTGGCACATCTAAATGGTGCCCAGAGAGAATTCAACTGATTCCTCAGGTTGTGTGAGGATGTCAGGTGCCCCAGTGGCAGAGATACAGCCTTAGACCTTTCACTGAGGGTTTAAAGTCAGAACTGAATCCTTCCCCAGCCTTTCTTCTAAACTTTACTCATAATGTCTCAGCAGTTGGTACAGGATGGGAATATTCAGGAAATGGGCAGACCTTGCAAAAAACGGCAAGGTTAAAGTAGATGTGAGTTCAGTCTTGGTGCTGCTTTCTGCAGTCGTGGCTCAGCTTCCTCAGTGAAGGCTGTCAGATCCCCCATCCCCTAAAAAATAAAACAGGAAGGCTCTGCAGCAGTTGATGAACTTAGAAGCAAATCTTCCTGGTTGGCTACCAGCCTTTTGGAATGTGTTGCCCAGAGAAGCTGTGGCTGCCCCTGGAGCCTTGGAAGTGTCCAAGGACAGGTTGGATGGAGCTTGGAGCAACCTGGGACAGTGGAAGGTGTCCCTGCCCATGGCAGGGGGTTGGAACTGGATGATCTTTAAGATCCCTTCCAACCCAAACATTCTGTGATCCATTCCATGATTCTGTAACTACCAAGGAGGAGCTGAAGTTTAATGAATTCCTGTCCCATTTTCTTATCATGCAGTAGCAATTACATAATTAGGGGATTACTGCAGCATACTGAGCATGTGTTCTGCTTGTGGGGAAGTAGAGAGTTCAGGGTTACAAACAAGACAGATGGGAAACTTTAGTGTCAGTACCTTGACAAAAAATGCTCAGGATTTTACCTGCTCCCTGTGTGGACTCAGTGAGCAAACCCACACATGGATTTTGTGTAGACTCTGCAATAAATGTAGGAGAGAAACACTGATAAAATGTTGATGGGCTGTTATTTTAGTGGGCTGCCTTTCTGCTGGGAGTTTTCCTTTTCAGATGACAACAGCTTTGGGAGCAAACCATCACATTTCACTACCTTTAGTGTTCACACCGTGCCGACCATAAATCCAAGAGGTGTGAAATCTCTTTGTGTGTCCGTGTGTGTGAGAGAGCACTTGATTGTTCAACGAGGGCAGCCTGTAGAGTTTGCACCAGGTGTAACTGCTGTCCCCAACCCCTTGTTCCAGGCTGGTGAAGGGCACGGCCTACCACTGGGACCTGCTGCTCGTGGCGCTGATCAACACGGGGCTGTCGATCTTCGGCCTGCCCTGGATCCACGCGGCCTTCCCGCATTCCCCCATGCACGTCCGGGCCCTGGCCTACGTGGAGGAGAGGGTGGAGAGTGGACACATTTATGAGACGTGAGTAGATCTCTTTGGATTCGTTAGTGGCCTCCCAATCCTTTGGGAACAGTGGGTTGCATGGTTGGGGAGCTGGCTGTTGTATTCCAGATATGAAGGTGATGGAGAGATGCACCCAATGAGCCTTGATTTGGCTTCATCCCCTTCACTCAAGTGCTCAAATTCATGCTCTGGCCAGTGGCAGCATCCTACAGGGATCCCACCCACTCCATTGCAAATTCTCCTCTGGAAAAGTCAGTCAAGGTCATTTTCAGTTTCATCCTGTGGAAAGCTGAGGAGATGCTTTGGCCGGATCTCTCCGGATGCTTTCCCCCAGAAGAATCCAAAGCTGATTCACTGCCTGAAACCTGTCTGGTGGTTATTACGAAGGGGAGGAAAAATGCACCATTATTTCATGGCTCCCATAATATCTCCCACCACATTTTGGGAAGGAGATGCTTAAATTCTCAGGGTTTTAAACAAAAACAAGTGTGAAGCCATGGCTGGGTCATGGGTTTCCATTTAAGACCGACTCCTCTGCGTTCTGAGTTGAGCAACACATTCTTATCAGAAACCTATTAAAAAAAAATTTTAAACCTTTTTCTCATGAAACAGTCTCAGCACTGGAGCAGATCTGACCCGTTTTATCTCAGTCTGTTGCTGCAGTTGAGTGCTTTTACCACAGAAGTGGTAATTTCCACTCACATACCATTAGTTTTAATTATCCTGCCTCGATTTCCATTTTCGGAGTTGCCACTTACCAAAAGTGAGGCTAAATGGTCATTGACTCTGGGGGATGGAGTGGGTCTGTATTAAACTCAGTCTTGCCTTCATGCTTGTTTTGGTGCCAAATGGCCCAGCCCAACCAGGCACAGCTAATTTTTGGGTCAGGGATGGACAGATTTCACCTTCCACATCTGGAAATTGCTGAGTCCTGCTGTTCCCTGTAACTCTCCTACAGATGTTTTCCTGGGAGATCAGTCCCTTGGGTTTGTATTCCCATTAGGATATATTGCTATCATTTGTTTCCACAGCTCTGTCTCTCCTGAATAAATACTAAATCCCATTTAAAGAAAAAATCAACTTTGAAATTTGAGTTCTGTAGGGTTTTAATCTGTGTGCTTGCTCCTCATGTCCGTGATCTGCTCTGGGATACCTCCACTCTGTTTCTTTGAGAGATGCAGAACTCACACTTTGAAACCCATGTGCCTCCCTCCTGTGTCTGCTGTTGTCACTTTTAATATCCAAGTGCCCGTTTTTCCTGTTTTTCCACTGTCATGATTCTGTATTCTGCCTTTGCCTTGACAAAGTCAAGTCCCCTGCCTGAACTAAGGACTAATTCCTGCCCTTGTGCTCTCCTCCTTCACCCAGCTGCCCAAAAAAACCAAAGCATCAGAGAGGCCTCTTTGGCCACTCTGACCTAGATCCAGCTGCAGTGATTACCCTGGAAGGGCTGAGGGATGCCCTGATCTCCCTGAGTGTGTTCCCTCATGGCACAGCTCTGCTCTGCTGGAGGCAAATCAGTGCTGGGAACTGGGTATTGGGAGTGAAAAAGGGAATCAAGGTTTCCTAGTGCTTTGAACTCCCTTTGAGACCAAAACTTTTTATTCTCTGCAAAGCACTGGGGCTATAACAGGAGTTATAGCAATGTAGTCATCTTTTTTTTTTTCTTTTTTTTTCCCCATCCCCTCTTAGCCAGCTCTGCTGAAAAAGAAATGAAGCTCAATTAGAAAATCAGCTCTGTCTCCCTTGGCAGGCTCCTTCCCTGCACTCAAATCAAAGCTCCCACAGGATGATGGTATAAACAAGGATAAAGATCTGCCACAGTGAAAGCAAAATTTTCTTCTCCCCTGCAGAGAAAGGATTTAAGTTTCCTGTGGCAATCTGCAAACAGGCTCTTGTTGCTTACTTGGAGACCTTCAGGAGTGGCTAATCCCATGCTAGCCATATTTAGAGGGTTTTGGGGAAATGAGCCTGGATTATGCTCTTTAATCTACATTAATTACTTTATTTCTATCACAGCACAGACTTTCTGGAGCTGTTTCCTCAAGGGCCAAACCAGATTCTGAACACATGGAAATCAAGGATTCCTGTGTTGACTTAATGTGACTGTGATGTTCTTATCCTGGAAATGAGGTGCAGAATTAACAGAAGACCAATCTAAGGCTGGGAACATCAGTTTTAAAAATACCATGTTTGGCCAATTATGAGCAATTTTAGCTATGTTCTGATAAAATATTCCAAACTAATAAGTGGCATTAGCAGGAGCTGGCAGCAATTGCAGTACATCTTGTCTGTGATCAAACACATTGCTGTGATTGCTGCATCCCTAAGAGATGGCTGTAGAAAATTCCATGAACTTCAGAAATCTCTTACCAAAGGGCTGCCACTCTGAGCTTGTACTTGCAGCCTCACATCTGATTGAATTGTGAGTTTGGAGCTTGTTTTGTTCCTGAGCTCTTGCATTTGCATGACTTCCCTTGCAGACTTGTGTGTGCTTGCAGGGCAGGAGTCTCCTCAGCAGGAGGGGAGATCTCTGTGTGAAACAGCAGAAATTCTTCCTCTCTGCCTGACCTGGTGCTGGAGGAACTTCTGTTGTACCTGGATGAGGTTAAATCAGTGCATCCTTTAACTCTTGCTCCTCTGAGCCACCACGGAGGCTCAGTGTGGTGCTGGCAGCTCTGGAGTGGCCAGACTCTGGAATTACTCTGCAGGGACCCCTTGGACATAGGAGACTTGGAAGAGGATCCAAAAAAAATCTGTTTGGAAGGAGAAAAGCCATGGTTTAAAGCTGTTGGAAGGTTACTTAAATGTTACCACCTCTGTGCATCCTGTGCTGGTAATCCTGGATGATTTGTGTGACCTGCCCCACTGCTCACAGGAGGATTCCAGTGTTGGCCTCAGGACTTTGGGTGCTGTTTGTGGTGCCTGTTGTTCCTCAGATCTCGTGACTGCTGGTGTTAATTCTGCCTTGTTGTCCAAATCCTCAGAGCAAGCTTTGGGCTGTAAGCCTTTCCTTCCCTCTCTAAATACAGGTGTGGGAGGCTCCTTCATCCCCTCGGCTTCATTTTGCTCCATGAAGGTATAAACAGATTAGAAGTTCAACCTGACCTTACTCCTAAGCAAAACACTGCAACTTAATATTAAAATAATTCAATCTTCTTTAGGACAGAAGGGATTATGAAGTCCCAGCAGTTCATATGCAAAGGAGGGAAGTGTGTTTTGATAGATCTTTGGTATTAATCCTCAGAGTAGTTTGTGTACAGGGTTAATTCAGAATTTGAGGGGTCTCATCCAGGCAATGAGGTCACTAAATGACACCAAAACAGTCTGTAGACAAAATTTTTCCCTCATAATAGGGGGATTTACCCACTGGCTTATCCACTGAATTGTTGGATTTATCTTCTAAAAAAAAAAGTTAGGAATCCTCTTTTTGTCTCTTTTTAAGTAGTCTTGACAGATGTGGGTTTTTTCTCCTGTTGTTTCTGGTGATTTTTTTAGACTGGGAGGAGATGCTCACAAGTTTAGCTGAAGTGAAAAGAAAACAGAGCAACCTCTCCTCAAGTAGGCTGCTAAAGCTGCTGCCTACTTTCCTGTCAGTCTTCCCCTCAAAAAAAGCTCAATCTGTGGCCTGTCAGCTCTGGCAAATTTGCATTAATTAATTACATGTTTTGCATGGTAATAGGCAATTGCCCACAGCAGGATTGAATCCCTGTGTGGTGCTCTCAGCAATCCCTTCCATGTAAACAGGGAGATCCTCATATCCATCAAAAATGCTGACTCGTTGTCAGGAGACTGCTGACTTTCTGTTGTTTTGTGTTGTTTTTTTTTTCTCCAAGAGGTTCCTTATTTCCTGGAGAAGTCAATGAGCTTTCTTTGGGAGAGAAGCCAGTTGCATGTGCCCAGGGTAAATCAAGGGAAGGATTACTGCCCAGAAAGAGGATTCTTGCCTGGTTTGTTTTTTTGTTTTGTTTTTGGTTTTGGTTTTTTTGGTTTGTTGTTTTGGTTTTTTTTTTTGCATTGTGCTAAACAGAATCTGTTTCGAGGGCAATTTAGTTCAGGATAGGATCTGTGGAGAAGGGCAATTTGGCACTCTTCCAGCTGTTCTGTTTGAGCTGTGGATTAAGTGCCTGGCCTGGCTCCAGGCAGCCTCTGCCTCCTCAGTGTCAGCACGGGGCCACAAAGTGCTGATTTCAGTGCCGTGGGGACGAATTTCCCTTTCCCTGGTGACACGTGTCCTGCTCCTCCATGGGGCAGCCACTGGGATAATAAACACAGATCCTGGGCTGTTATCCCATCTCCGAACCCCTCTTTTCCTGCTTCCAGGATCGTCAGTGTGAAGGAGACCCGGCTGACAAGTCTGATGGCCAATGTTTTGGTGGGGCTGTCGCTGCTGCTCCTCCCCTTCCCTCTGCAGTGGATCCCAAAGCCGGTCCTGTTTGGCCTCTTCCTCTACATCGCCCTCACCTCCATCGATGGCAACCAGCTCTTTGAAAGGGTGGCTCTGCTGCTCAAGGAACAGGTACCTGCACTTGAGTTTGGGACCTGAGCACAGAGCTGCTCAAACTGTTGCTCTCTCCATGTGGGATTTGTTGTGAGGGGGTTTTTTTGTTTGTTTGGTTGGTTTGGGGGGTTTTTTGTTTGTTTTTGTTTGTTTGGTTGGTTTGGGGGGTTTTTTGTTTGTTTTTGTTTGTTTGGTTGGTTTGGGGGGTTTTTTGTTTGTTTTTGTTTGTTTGGTTGGTTTGGGGGGTTTTTTGTTTGTTTTTGTTTGTTTGGTTGGTTTGGGGGGTTTTTTGTTTGTTTTTGTTTGTTTGGTTGGTTTGGGGGGTTTTTTGTTTGTTTTTGTTTGTTTGGTTGGTTTGGGGGGTTTTTTGTTTGTTTTTGTTTGTTTGGTTGGTTTGGGGGGTTTTTTGTTTGTTTTTGTTTGTTTGGTTGGTTTGGGGGGTTTTTTGTTTGTTTTTGTTTGTTTGGTTGGTTTGGGGGGTTTTTTGTTTGTTTTTGTTTGTTTGGTTGGTTTGGGGGGTTTTTTGTTTGTTTTTGTTTGTTTGGTTGGTTTGGGGGGTTTTTTGTTTGTTTTTGTTTGTTTGGTTGGTTTGGGGGGTTTTTTGTTTGTTTTTGTTTGTTTGGTTGGTTTGGGGGGTTTTTTGTTTGTTTGTTGTGGGGTTTTTGTTTTGTTTTGTTTGTTTGCTTGTTTGTTTTTTGGGGGGGGGTTTGTGTGTGATTTTTTTGTGTGTGTGTGAGTTTTAAACCCCGTGATGAGCTGTCGTGTCATCTGCAGAGTACATGCATTTAAAAAAGTAATAATATAAAATATAAAAACCACAACGGCAGGAAATTAGGATCTTTGATTTCCCCAGAAAAGCTTCAGGCAGGTAATTTTTGGGGGCTGTTTTACGCTTTCATTTTGTGTGAAAGACCACAAAATGGGATTTTAAACTCAAAATGAAATTGTGTTATTGAAACCTCTGTGATGTGGGCTGAAAACAAACCTGGAAGATGTTTTTTGAAGCTCTATTTGCAGGTGCTAAAAAGGTGTTGGTTTGCAGTGTAGGTGGTACCTGGAGCAATCTCCAGCTCACCTCTTATGTAACAAGGGTCAAAGGCTTAATAAGCCCAACATTTGGCTCTGCATCTCTGCTAATCTGTCTTGATCTCCAATGTTACAACTCAGAGGTTAAAACTGTGAAATTTGGGTAAAGATTACATTTGTCATGTCAATTTTTGAATGAGGGTTGAGCAGCTACTGATGTGTGTGACTTATTACTTCTGGTTTTAGTAGGAATTATGTGTGGAATTTTCCAGGCTTTGGCGTGGAAAATTAAAAAGTATTTTCAAAAATGGAAAACTCCCTTTTGTGGAAACCTTTTAATGAGTCATGGCACAATCTGAAAGCCACTGAGGCTGTGCTGGTGCCAGCAGACAGTCGCTCATCCTCTTCGTTGATGTATAGACAGTGAGTCAAAGCCTGTGCTCAGACATGAGCAAGGAACTGTCAAAAGAAACCACCATATTTAGCCTATTAATGTCATTTTTTCCCCTTTATTTCTCAAAAATGGGTGGCTTAGAGGAGCTGAGAAAACCCCTGCAGTCTGAGCACAACCTCTTCCTGCACTTCCCTGATCTCCTGGTCTTCCCCTGATGGGGTTCAGCCAAGAGATGGGAGCACCAGGGGCCAGCCTGGAGCCTTGGAGGGCTGGAACATAATGAGGAGCTGGGTTTCAGGTGGAGGAACCATCCACAGGAACAGCAGCTGGATGCACCTGCTCTCCTTCCCCCTACACATCCCACAGCCACCTCTGGCCGTGGAGCCCAATCCTCCTCAGGGAATCTCAGTACCGCACTTCCCAGAATAATTACATTGCACTCCAGAGGCAATCCTGGCCCTGAGGGATGTCCTGTCCTCTCTCCAGACTCCCAGTTCCCAGTCATCCTCTGGGTCTTGCTGCCAGTGCTGTGGTTTCAGGCACTGGAATTAACCCTACAAATCCCATGTTCAGCTGCTGAACCTCTTAAGGACTTTGATATTGCTGCATTGCTTGGACAAATTGATCACTTCCCTCAAACCCTGATGTCCCAAAGCCCCATTCTGCTGTCACAAGTCCAGGTCCCTGCATGTCTCACGTGTGGTTCTTCTCTTCCCAGACTGCTTATCCTCCGACCCATTACATCCGCAGAGTTCCCCAGAGGAAGATCCACTATTTCACAGGCCTGCAGGTCCTGCAGCTCCTCATCCTCTGTGGGTTTGGAATGTCACCCCTGCCCTACATGAAGATGATCTTCCCCCTCATCATGATAGGGATGATTCCCATCAGGTAGGAAGCTTGGTTGTCTTTTTTTTCCCAGTCTCCCCTGCCTTGTGTCTTCAGGCTTGGGTTGCTGGAAGTGTGGAGAGAGCAGAGATGGTGGGAGCTGGGCTTGTTTGGTCTGGAGAAGAGAAGAGTGAGAGAGGTTCTCACCAATCCATAGAAATATCTCCAGGATGGTGCCAGACTCTTTCCATTGGTACCCAGTGACAGGACAAGGACTAAAAGCCATAAACTAAACACAAGAAGTTCCACCTCAACACGAGGAAGAACTTCTTTGTGTTTAGGGTGGCAGAGCACTGGAACAGCTGCCCAGGGAGGCCATGGGGTCTCCCTCACTTTCCAAACCCACCTGGACACGTTCCTGTCTCACCTACTCCAGGGGGATTGGACTGGGTGATCTCCAGAGGTCCCTTCCAATCCCAATTATTCCATGAAGTGTGAGTGGTTCAGGAGGGTTTTCTGCGTTTTCCAAACTAACCAGCTCCTGCAAGTGGGCAATGATGAGCTTTTATCACCAGCTGCTCAGGCCTGAGGAGGAATTGTGATTTCACTGCTGCTAGGAGTTGTGCAAAGGGTTCTGGGCTTTCAGGTGCTCTTGTTCCAGCTCCCCAGGAGGTAAAACCACTCCTTTTTAGTGCCTGTGAGATGCCTGATCTTCCTGAGAAGCCACAGTCCAACCCTCTAGGTGGTATTTGATAATGTTCCTTATCACTTTGCAGTTTGATTTCCTCAGGCCAGTGCTCACAGAAGAGCTGGAAACTTTTCCTAAGAGGAATCCTTCTCTCTTAGCCAGTGCTGTGGGACCTCACAGACCTCCTGCACTGCTGGGTGCCACTGGCAATGATCAATTGGGTGAAACTGGCAACATTTAGGCTTAAAATACATGTTTAAAGTTGGCAGGACCCCACAATATCCTACAGTCTTGAGAGAGAATTGTTAAGAAATTTAACTAATTTCTTCCTTGGGGTTCATTAGCAGCCACTGCCCATCATTCTCCAGTTAAATCATTCATGCTCTCATTCCTTTGCCTATAATGAGAGGCCATAATAAGATCTTGGAAGGAACAGATCAAGTTTCCAATCCATTTGATTATTTTTAGGCCAGCATGGTACCAGTGATATCTGCTTGACTTTGAGCTTGCAGTCCCAGAGTTTTCCCTCTGATCCCAAAGTTCAGGGGTGCCAATGTGCTGATCTGCAGAGGCACCTGTTGAGGTGTTTTCCTTGGCTGATAAAGATGGGCCCAGTCCTTTCTGAAACAAAAGCAAATGTCAGAACTACCGTGGCTTTCAACAGGATCATGTCAGAGCCTTTTGGGCTGGATTTGAAAAGATAAACAGGCTTGGAAAACACTGAAATTAATTGTTCCTCTGGTAGTAATGTCTCACCTGCCCTTCACACTGGTGGCACTTTGGGTGACTGGATAAGTGGCTGATAAATATTCCAGCTGTGAGCAGTGCTGGATGAGTGGCTCTTGTGGGAATTGCAGCTTTGCACACAGGACAGCTCAGTGCAGAGCAGAACACGTGGGGTACACTCAGCCAAACCCAGGTATTTGACATGGTGTGAAAAACTCAATTAGTGTGGAGGGAATGCAGTCAAAAAACCTGATTTTGTACTAAGAGCTAGATACTAATATGCAAATATATCTTCTTTTCAGTAAATAAGGTGCTTTCACTTTATACTCTCTGTGTTACTAACTCATTTCTCTTTCCAGGGCAGTTTTTTCCCCAGCAGCTGGATAATCAGCCCTGCTGCCAAGGGGGAAGATGCTGCTGCCTGGCACAGCAAGGGAATTTGCCCTTGGCTTTCCTTCCTCTGGTTTCTTTTGCCTTCATGTAGTTTCTGTGGCCTCCAGCCAAGAAGGCAGCACCATGATCCATGAGCTCTGTAGCTAATGACTTTTTCCCAAAGATTTGGCAGTAGAAGAAATTTAATATCTTTTTTTTTTTTTTTTAAGAAGTGAAGGGAGCAAGAGGAGATGGGACAGTAGCCAGGAGGCAAAATCAAGAATCAAACACAACTGAATGAGCCATGGCTTGGTGTCCCATCCAGAACACCAGCCATGTCCCAAAGCCACATTTCCATCTGTCCAACAGCTTTAGAAACATGATTTGTGTTGTCATTAGTGAGGATCACTGCTGTGGTCTTAGACAGATACTGAGAAGCCACTGAAACCCATTATTGCAGTGGAAAACAGCCTGTTGGAAGAAAACCTGATCTCTTTGGGTATCCCCAGTTCCTGGCTTAGATTCAGAACTGAGTTTTTGGTTGCCCAGAGAAGAATCTTCTCTCCAAGTTGTGTCTCATCTGGGTTCCCATGGCTCTCAAACATTTTATTCTATGATGGGTCCATTTAAGGAGATCCTGGTATTTCTCACTAATAAGTGATGTTTGGGATCTCTTGCCCAGCTGTTAAAATCTGAAACTGATTTTTCTGGTGCTTTCTGACTTACTTTAACAGCTGAAGAGTTGCTTCCTTGTTAAATAAGGGAAAATGCCCCATAAATGTGCACTGGGATTTAATGAGAGCAACTTCACAGTGCCTTTCTCACCCGAATAGAATAATTATATCTTTTGTTCTTGCAAAAAAATTTTAAAAATTTTAAAAAGTAAGGGTATCACTGTGTCCACGTGGAGAAGCCAGACACCAGGTAGGGATGGAGTTTTCCTTGGAGTTGTGGCTCTTTACCTCTATGTTTTTGTCACCCTGAGGACTTGGTGGTGACAGAGTTCTAGGAAAGTGACTTTCCTCCTGTGAGGATGAGGATGCTCCCTTTCCTTTCCAGCTGAAAGGAGGAGGCTCCTTCCAGAGGGAGCCTGGCACTGCTGTTCCTACAAATGCTGTGTTTGCTTGCAGGATTGGTTGGTTTTGCTGTCCCCCAGCTTTGTGTCCCCCTCAGCTGGGTGAATGTCACTGCCAGACTCACCCAGGAGCTCTGGGACAGAGAGGAAGATGCTGCATGGCACAAACAAGGACTGACTCCCTGTGTCTCTGTCTCTGCCTTAGGTACAACCTGCTCCCAAGGATCATCGAGGCCAAGTACCTGGATGCCATGGATGCAGAGTACTGAGGGCTCCCTGGCCTGCAGAGCAGCAGAGACAGCTCCTCTGGGGCTGGAAAAGGCATGGGACCATCTCCTGCAGTTTTCTTTCCCCACTTTCTTCGTGCTCTGACGTTGGCAATGCGCTCCTGTCACAGCTCCACGGGGCCTGTGCCAGACCAAGGGAGCCTTGGACTTGGGAGGACGATGCTCTCTGGAGCTGGGAGGCGAACAAGCTTTATGGAAAATGCTACTTTCCACATCCCCAACCCCAGAAACCCCAAAGATCAGCCTGGCTGCTCAGTTGGCGTATCCAGAGTTGTCCTGTGTTCCCTTGTTTGAGGGTGGGGGGAGCTTTTTTTAATGCACCACATCCTTTCCTTCCCCAACACTAAGAAAAACAACTGACCTTTGTTTTATAGAATGGACAGCCCTGTCCTGGCCTTTGAATCCAGTTCCCTGTGCACCCAGTATTCCCAAATTGGTGTTCTGGGTGGGATGGCCTCGTGCTAAACCACTGATGTCAGGAGAGATTGTGGCTGTTTTCTCAGATGAATGGGTTTGGAAACAGTTGCAATGTGTACTGCTACAATCCACAGCTTTGGATGAATTTTTAATTCCTGCAAATGAGCTGGGAACATTCAGAGGCTGGGCTCACATGGCCCTGTGGATGAAACCCCATCTGGGTCTGAGCTGTTTGGGAATTAGTTTGGATTTTTCTCCCATTTCTCCTGGGTAATCAAACACAGAATTGTAGTTTTTTTGCACAACTGCAGCATTTTTTGCTTGCACCCAGAGGGCAGTTGTGTCGAGGTTGCATATACATATGTACAGTAGTGCCTATGTGTACATATATACATATGGAGTTGTGTATATATTTTGCATAGATATACAAATAGGCCTGGTTCTTTCCAAATATCACAAGTGTTTTGTGCAGTCAGTGTTACCCACCATGTCCTGACCATCTATTTGTTCTCTGCTTCAGTGCTGCTTTTTCTCATTTGAGATATGGTCACTTTTATTCCTTTGGAAGCTGCTCGGTTCCTGGGTTTGTTCATGTGTTGCTTCATTCAAGGTGTTCCTTTGCTTTCTCCTTCCTGTGGCTTGAGACCTTCATCATTCTGTCTCGAGGCTCCAACATGTGAATTTTTCATTTAATTTTGATGTGCAGAATGCAATGAAAGTTTTCCTCTTTTCACCTATTTCATTGTTTCTGTTGTGTAGCTGACTTCCAGTTTCCCCCCATTCCCAGATGTTATATTATATTTCTGGATGAATCTTAACTTCTGCTGTCTTTTCTATTTCAGTTTATTTAATTTTTGCTTGTACTATGGTCAGTTTTCTTATTTGGAGTACTGTGAAACAAGCTGCCCTTTAGTTCAGTGCTTGGCACATCACAGGTCACAGCTAAAAATGTTCAGAAAATTGTGGACCTCGATGATGAACTTTCGTAAGAGTAGAAATGAGGGAAGAAGTAGAATGTAAAATGAAATATGAATTTATGAGCACTGAGAAGTGTTTCTTACCAGTTGCTTGCCCAGTAAATGGTGCAGAGTTTTTTTCCTCCCATCCCAGCAGGGTGAGGGAGACCAACCCAGCCACGAGGGAGGAAGGCTTTGGGTGCAAAGCTCCTGTGCTGATGCTAAGCCAGGCTCAAGCCACTGCAGATTTGGTGTATTTGCACTAAAGATCAGAAGGTTTGGAATCTTTGTGGAGCTGCCCATGGCACTTAAACACGTGTGCAGAACGAATTTTTTCATTTTCTTACTAAACTCTTTGTATTGAGATTTGAGGGAGGAGAGTGGTGAGAGTTTATAAAATCCATGGTTTGTGTATCCCTGAGGAAATTGTAGGGGAAACAGTGCCACAGACAGTAAAAACACAACCTCCATGAGGCACCCAGCTGATCTGAGAAGTCTCAGGGTCAGGGTGACCACCCCAGGGCAGCAAGGCAGGGAATTTGGCTTGCAGCAGCCTCAGGGGCAGCAGGGGTAGCTCCTGCCACATCTGCCAAGAGCGGGTACAAACCTGAGCGTGGTTTCTGACCACTTCTCCCCAAGATTCCCTGGCTTTTGAGTCATTGCTGTGCCAGGATCACTCAGAGCTGTTAGCAAGGGCTGCGTGTAGGGTAAACAGGATTTCAGAGGTGGCAGAACTCTGTCTGATCTTCAGTCAACAGCAAAAGGGCAGGTGACAGCCAGCAGTTCAGGACCTGCTGGAAGCCAGGGAGTGTAGAGGGCTGCTGAGGCTGAAATAACGTGTTTTTCCCACAGATGTCAAAAGATTGAAGCAAAGCTGCAATCAGAGGTGTCATCCTCTGGCTCAGTAAAGCTGTGATGCACATGTGTCCTGTGGGTGAATTGCTGGTGTCTCCAAAGGAAAAAGTCACCTTCTGGGGTGGTTTAAGTCGTGTTTTGGGTGCTGTGGCTGGAGGAAGGACAGGATGTGCCCAAGGGAGCGTGGCTTTGGTCCTGTTTGAGGCTCTGGGTGGGATTTCCTCAGGCACAGAGCCATAGTGGAGAAGGCTGGCCTGAAGGTCTTGCCAGAGAAAATAGTTTTGAGATGTTAGTTTTAGCCCCCACTTAGAGAGACCAAAAATGTCCCCATTTAAAGCCTTTTAGAAAGATCAATTTCAGGTCGTGTCAAATGTTGCAGAGAGGATTTAAAATCCAGGCAGCAGGGAGGGTTAAATATGCAACACAACTCTTGTTTGTGTCTTTTCTTTTCCTTCACCGGTGTGACTTCAGTGTTTGTGTTTTCTTTGTAGCATCAGTAGGATTCTGTTCTGCAGGGTTTTTGTTCTTACAGAAGTCAGGGGCCAAAGAATCAACTGATGGGAAATCAGCACAGCTTGAGGGGGGAAAAAAGCTGTGCTGGCTTGGACTGGTTGAACATTTGGACCTATGTCTCAATATTTGGGTAGAAGGGAGATGTGAGACTCGAGGCCTCTTGTCTCAAAAGGGGTTTTCATGATCCTGCAGAGGGTTTATTTTTATTTTTCCATGCCTTTTCTCTTCTTGTTTGCTTCTGGTTTTGCTGACTTAAGTGCAGGCGTTTCCAGGAAGTAGCTGACTAGGGAAGGAGGGTTTGTTCCGAGTTGATTGAGCACTTTAATACTTCTGTGAAGGTTTAAGACAATTAGAATGTAAAAGAAGTTTTCTTATAAGCTCTTTATATACGCACAATGCTCTGTATAACTGTTGCCAAAGAACTGAGTCTGAAAGGTGTCAAGAGCTGTTGGGAGAGTCCATGGGGTTCACCTGGCACTGCAAGGTAGGGAAAAGCTTCTGAAATGAGTGGATTTTGGAAGTTGCCATTTGACAGCTGCCAAAAACGATCAGAAACTGGGGAGAGAATAAAATTCTACTCTCAAACTTGTAGTTTTTGATCCTTGTGTTGAATGTAGGAGCTAGAAGTGAGCTTGACAATTAAAATTGGATTTGTACCTGACTGGTTTTGTTGGTCTGAGACTTTATTTTGTTGCTTTTGAAGATGTCCTTGACGTGCTGTGTGTGGGAATTGATGTGTTTGTCCATGTAAATGAAGGGAGGTTGGTGGAAAGGTGGAACTTGCTGAACAAGCAGTGCAGCACTTTTGGGATTGCTCAGGAAGCACAGCTGACAACTCCAGTGCAACAACCCCAAACTCCCTGGCACCAGCACTGGAAGTTATTTAATAAATGTCAGGCTCTGCTTGGATGTGCATCAGTGCTGTGAAAGGATGGGGATGGAGTAAAGGGATTCAGCTGGTTTGGCTCAGCAGCACTGCTGAGGGGTCCAAAATGAGCCCCAGAACTGTGGGACACAACAGGAGCTTCCTGATGATCCAGGGACCTGGGATGCTCTGGAAGGAAACAGGGTAGATGGCCACACTTATGTTCAGTTGTAGGTTCTTCCCCAAAATTCCACATTCCAAAGACTGAGACTTTGCAAACTTCTGCTTATGGTATTTGGCTTCTTTAGGAGCTGCTGCTGGGCTGTGCTCTGTGGACACTCCTGGCAGGAACAGGAAGCTCCCCCAGAGCTGGACAGAGCTGGAGAATGTTCAGAGGTGGGAGGGAAGAGGTTGGTTTGGGGTGTTTTGGGTTTTTTTTTGTGGAGTTCTCAGCAATAAGAAGGGGACATGAGATGTCACATCACCAGAAGCACCTCCTGTTTTCCAGTGTGTCCCACCAGGCATCTACACCATCGTTGTCACACGTTCATTTACTCCTTTCCAGCCTTTTTTTATTGTTTGTTGCATTCTGAATCTGCCTTTTGCAGGGTTTTTACCTACCCAGAAGGTTGATGGGCAGAGCCAGGGGTGGCTCAAGCCCCTCTGTTGTGTCTGTTCCCCAAAATCCTCAGTGCAAGCTGTTCTCTGTCATCCCCTGCCGTAGCTCTCCTCATCCCCAGCCCATTCTGAAGCTGGCTCTGGAATTTCCACACTGGAAATGCTGCCAAGGTGCTGAGTGGGAATTTTTATCTGGAGAACCTGAGCCTGTGTCTGGCAGTGGCTGCTCCTTGGGGCTCCTTTGCCAGATAAGCAGTGATGAAGGATTCATAATTGTCCAGCAGTTGCACCTCCCCATCTCTTCAGAAATCTCCTTTCTGTCCCCTGTTCCAGTTGGGATGTCCTTTCACCTGCCAAGCTTCCAAACCAACCTAAATAGACACAGTTGGGATGGGGCTGGGTTGTTTTCTGTATTTGATACCTGTGGATGTTAGAAGAGAATCCTCTAATTGTTTTCCTGCCTAATGAAGGCATTTAAGGACCAAACCCTGGCCATCCCACTCGTGCTTGCAAAGAGCAAACCATGAATGTTGTGGGCAGAGCAGAGGGGAGGGAGTTGTTGCAGTACAAGCTTTAAAATCACAAATTAGCACTTTCCTCTTTGCCTGTTGGGTGTTTTCCTTTCACACGTCCCTGGCTGTGTCTTTCTTTGCCTTGTACAAAAAAGCTGCATGAGCTTGGATCACTTGGCTCTGCTCTGATGTCACATTAAACATTGAAGAGCCTGTCCTGGGGGAGCTGCTGCCTTCTGCTCCCCATCTGCATCTCCTGCAAAGAGCTGCTGACTTGGAGAGGCTGCTCTTCATCCGTGTGACAAATCCCTGCTGCTGCAGGAGCAGTGCCCCTTATTCAGCCACAGGAGGGGAGCAAAATGCAAAGAGTTGGGGAAGGCAGCTTGAAAATAAACTCTCCATTCTGATCTGAGTGATGCTGGCACTTCTTAGACATGGGGAGAAGGAGGAGCTCTACAGCAGTGAGGTGTTTGTGATGTGGTCAGGGGGCTGCAGGAAATCCTTCTGTCAAATTCACAGAATTCACAGAATGTCCAGGTTGGAAGAGACCTTCAAGATCAAGTCCAACCCATGCCCCAACACCTCAACCAGATCATGGCACTGAGTGCCTCACCCAGTCTCGTTTTAAATACCAGAGATGGTGACTCCACCACCTCCCTGGGCAGACCATTCCAGTATTTCATCACCCTTTCTGTAAAAAACTTCTTCCTGATATCCAACCTGTATTTCCCTTGGCACAGCTGGAGACTCTGTCCTCTGGTTCTGTCAGTGCTGCCTGGAGAAAGAGACCAAGCCCCACCTGAGCACAGCCACCTTTCAGGGAGTT
>VZTR01006838.1:42676-76851 GCA_013400775.1 Chaetops frenatus | reverse complement strand
CCCCCCCCCCCCCCCGGGAACATCTGCCCCAAAAATCCCTGGGGATCGGTGCCAGCTCTGCCCGGGGGTGATGCAGAGCTTGGCATCAGTGAGATTTAAAGGTGTTTTTCCCAGACTCAGCCCTCGCTGGGTGTTTGCACAGTCCTGGGATGAGATTCCCAGCTCGCTCCCGCAGCGCTGAGCGCCGGGAATCGCTCCCCGAGCCTGCCAACAGCTCCCTCCGAACTCCCCCATCCCCAGGGATGCAGGATGGGCCCCGCACTGTCCATCCCCCCGGGAAGGCAGCAGAGGGGCTGAATTCCCGAGGGAATTACCCTTGGGATCACCCAGTGGAGAGGGCTCTGCTCCGCACCTCCCAGACCAGCAGGAGCAAACCGTGACTGACGCCGGATGCCTGGGGTTGAAATATCAGAGTGATCCCAGCTCCAAAGTCCCCATGGAATATTTGGTGGAGAGGGAATCGGATATGGATCTCTCCATGTTCTTTCCTGGTTTTTTTACAGCCCCTGTTTCGGTTTTCCCAGCATTAGGGAAGGCTCATCTTTAGGGATCTGCCTCTCCCTGGCTGTTTGCGCCAGGAACTGAAGGAACGCGGGACCCGCTGCAAGCAGGGGGGCTGGGAAAATGCGTTGGAACGAGGACAGAAAACCTCTCCTGTAAAACAAATCCTTTCAACAAATCACGGGAAAGAGCCTCTTTCCCTGTGCCTGCCCTGCTTGCTGAGTTTCCAGGCTGCTCCTCCTGCCTCTCAGCGCTCCAAGGCATCTCCTCAACTTCCAGCCTTTCCCTCCAGATCTTCACACGCTCCCCGCTCCCTCCCACCGCTGCAGGATCCAGCCTGGACCCCCCCGCACCCCCCACGCCCCGCTCTTTGCTCCTCCCTGGGGCTCCGAGGGAGCCGGGGACCATCTGGGTCCCTGCCCGGCAGAGGCGAGGGGAGGGCGGTAGGAGGGACCGGCGAGGCGGGGAGGGGAGAAGGATGCTCCGGGGGTGGCTCTTTGCTTCCTCGCCTGCCCGGAGCTCGCAGGGGCTCGCCTGGAGGATGTCTCACCCCCTCGGCACAGGTAACTCCGGGACCCCCATGGCCGCAGCCGGGGGATGCTGCAAAAGGGGAGGAGGGGGCTGCAATCCGGTTTGGATTGAAACTAAACTTCAAGGGGAAAACGGGGTTTGCCAGTAAACAGCAACAACAACAACAACAACAACAAAAAGAGAAGATGCAGGTTGTGCGTGATGCTCGGAGCATCCAGGGGTGAGCCCTGCCCTGAAGTTTCCTTGTGGATGGCCGGGAAACACTTGCAGGGGTGGAATGCCGGGGGTGGGAGCGCGGCCGCGGCTCTCCGAGCCTCTCTGCTGTGCGTGGTGGTGGTGATGCTGCTCAGGCTCCCGGCAGCGAGCTGGGGTGCCTGGAATGTGCGTGGTACCCTGGGGTGCTGCACGCCACGGACCCGCTCCCGCTGCCACCCCGTGGCTACTGACAGCCCGCGTGTGGCCACTGCGTGCCGGCAGCGGGGATCGGCAGTCCCGGCTTTGAAGTTGGCGTGTGCCACGGGCAGGGGATGCAGCCGGCCGGGGCTGTGCCCACACCGGTGCCGTGGCTCGTGTTGTCGCATCCGCTCCCGTATCCACAGAGGAGGCTCTGCAAGGGATTAAATGTATGGATGCAGAGGAGAAGCGCAAACCCAGCAGGCACAGCCCGGCAGGAAAACGCAATCCACATTCCCTTCTCTCCCTCCTGGAAAAGCCACATGGACGATCGGGGAGATGCTGCAGGCAGCCCGTGCTCCTTCCCAAGTGGAGAGCGGCTTCCTCCGAGCATCCCCCGGCGGAACGCGTGTCCTCAAGGGGACTTGGGGNGCCTTCCTGCCGAGCACGTGAGGAGCAGCCGCCGCTTCGGGGAGGCAAGAGCTGAGAGGGGTGGAGGGAGGGGGGTGGTGACGGTGGGGGAGAGGATGAGAGGATATTCGCTTCTCTTCGCCCTGTTTGTGACAAGATGTTCTGGTTTGTGGCTGGAGGTGTCACTGCCGGGGGAGCGCCCGTGCCGAGCTCGGAGCATGCTGCTGAGGGCCGGCCCCAGGAGGTTTCTGGAGCAGCACCTTCTCTTGGTGGAGAGCTCAGAGCAGCAGCGGCCGGCTCGGGAACCGCTCCCGAATCCATTCATGACTGAGGAACCCCCCGCCCCAGCCGAGCCCGAGCTGCTGCCGCCGCCCTCCAACCTCACCAACGCCACGGACTGCGGCGAGGAGATCCTGCTCTATGGGGACACCGAGAAGGTCGTCATCGGCGCCGTGCTCTCCATCATCATCCTCATGACCATCGCCGGCAACGGGCTGGTCATCATCTCCGTGTGCATCGTCAAGAAGCTCCGGCAGCCCTCCAATTACCTGGTGGTGTCCCTGGCCGCCGCCGACCTGTCGGTGGCCTTCGCTGTCATGCCCTTTGTCACCATCACCGACCTGGTGGGCGGCGAGTGGCTCTTTGGGAAGGTGTTTTGCAACGTGTTCATCGCCATGGACGTGATGTGCTGCACTGCCTCCATCATGACCTTGTGCATCATCAGCGTGGACAGGTAAGGCAGGGCCGGGTTGCTGCCCCGAGCTCAGGTTGGGCGCTGGTATCAGGGTGTTTCGGGAGGTTGGGGGCTGCTAGAATGGTGCTCCTGGTTGGATCGGTGCTTCTGGAGGTGTTTTTGGCAGGTGATGAGGGTTTTCCTGTGGGAATTCAGTGCCTCAGTCCCTTTGGAGGAGCTGGGCTCAGGGTGCTTTCTCAACTTCCCTAAGTTGCTTCCTTAGTCTTCCCCCTTTAGGCAGCTGCTCCACGTTGTTCTCGAGGAACAGCACCTGACCTTCTCCACGGAAGGTGCCTGGGCCATGAAACTGTTCAAGAAAGCAAGAAAACCCCCAGATGCACTCTGGAAATCCAGGTTCCAGGGCTTCTGGAGCCAATCCCGTGGGATTCTCTGCTGCTCCCTGGACTCATGCCTTGGCTGAGGATGTCAGCAGCTCTCCACACCCCATCCCAAGATCCCAAACCCCCTGGTTTAGCCCCGCGAGCACATTTGTGAGCATTTGCTGGCATCACCTCCCACACCTGGAGCTGGGAGGGAAAGGCTGAGCCTGCCTGGCAAAGTGGCCAGGCTTGGACAAGTCAGCACCTTGGTGGCTCTAATTTTAGCAGCTGCGTCAGCGGGGCCACGGCGCTGACGAGCCGGGGGCCGGGGCTGACGTCTGCTGCCTTCTCGGGGGTCGCTTTGGGCTGAGCTGCCACTGCTGGGCTCGCCTGCTTTGGGAGCAGCAGCTCAGGGAAGGGACACATCCCACACCTGAGATGTGCCCTTCCCTCTGTGCCACCTCCCCAGGCACCTGGTCAGGTGTGACAGAGCAGGAAGGACAGAGAAAACCCTGCTGCTGCTTGACATCTCCCCCAGGGCACGCCAGCAGCGAGTCCTGCTCTGAAACCTTCCTCCCCACCAGCCACTGCTCCCCTGGGAGCTGCAGATCCACAGCCCTGGGCAGCTCAGAGCTGCTGTTAGAGGAAAAATCCCTGCCAGGCCACAGGCAAGGTCCAGCTATTCTGCTGAACTTGCTTTATTTTAATAATTTTCCAGTTGGAAAAAAAAAAAAACCCAGGTGTGCTCAGAGCTGGCAGGAGGCTGACTCTGTGAGAGGGAAGGGCTGAAATGCAGGAATGAAATGTGTCAGTGCTTCCTCCCGGTGGGTGAGGAGCAGGGAAGTGGCTACACACTAACTAGACTGGCTTTGCTTGAAATTTCCCTTTTCATTTTCATTTTCTCCTTCTCTTTTTCTCCTTTCTTTTCCTTTTTCCTTGCCTTGCCTTCCCTTCCCCTTTTTCTCCTTTTCCCTCTTTCCCTTTTCTCTTTTTCCCTTTCCCCTTTTTCCCTTTTCTCTTTTTCCCTTTCCCCTTTCATTTTTCCTTGGCCAAGCATGTCAACAACTCTTCCCACCTCACCCCAAGTCCCAAAAAACCCAATACATGCAATCCCTTTCCCTTTCTTTTTCCTTTCCTTTTCCCTTCCTCCTTCCTCCCTTCCCCTTTCCTTCCCCTTCCCCTTCTCTTCCCATTTCCTTCCCCTCCTTTCCCAACCAATCCCATCCCTTGGAGAAAGACTTTTCCAAACACACAGACAAATAGGAGAGGTCTTTCCCCAAAAAAATCCTTGCCATGGATTCCACTCCCCCACCACCTCCCTCCTGCCCAGTGTCACCACTCCAGGGAGCAGATCTTGAACTTGATGTCCCTTTGTCTTTCCTGGGAAGGAGGGAGGGAAAAGCTGTGTCCCCAGGGGCTGCCACAGAGCCTGAATTTTCTGGCATGGCCTTGTCCCTCGTGTGCTGGCACAAGAACTGCACTGTGATCAGTTTGCTCCCAGAACTTCATCCTCCCCCCACCAAAGGCCTGATGGGGAAGCTGAGTGGTTGCAGGGCTTGCCTGGAATGTGTTCCCAGCTGGGAAAAGAAAGACAACAGCAAGGACTGAGCAGAGGGAAGGGACTGGACAGTCCCTCCTGCTGTGCCCAGCTGGCTCTGGGGTGGGGGAGGGAGGATAACCTGACAGTGCAGGGGGTTTGTGGGGTCAGTCTGTGCTGGGGCTTGAGGAGGGAATGGGAATTACTGGGATGCCCTCGGGTGCACTTTAGAGGAGGAGGTTCTGTTCTGCTTCAAGGATCCCCAGGAATGGGCTGGGAATGGTGTGAATTATCCCAGGGCAGTGTCTCAAGCAGCCTGTGCAGCATCACTGCTCCACATCCACCCAGCATCCTCAGGCACTGCATGGAGGTGGATTGAAGATCCAGGATCATGCCTGGATCTCCACTTCCCCCTGAACCTGGCACAGGCAGGATTTTTGGTTTAACTCTTGCTGGAAACATCTCCAAAAGAACAATTCTCAATTTCTCTGCTGATACAACCACAAAGCAAAAGCAGAGGGACAGCTGAGCTTGCAGAGTCCCTGAAAAACCTGCTCCAAAAGAGATTAAATTGTTATCTCATTGAGGCATCAACCCAAACCTCCCCCAGTGATGGGGACCAGCTCTTCCCTGTGAGGAAGAAGAGGAAAAGCCCTGGTGCTTCTCAGAGACAGAAATATTTCCTCTGCTTCTGTCCTGAATCCAACTTGGTCAGCACTGTCAGGCCTGGTCCTGCCAAGGAGGAGGCCCTGTTTTTATTGATGGCTGAAGTGTCCTCATATTTTGCTTAGCTGAGATGGAAAAGCTACTTGGTTTGCCCAGGATGATGAGGACTATTAAAATGTAGGCTGCTGTTATTGATTATTAATGCCAAGTGCTTCCTAAAAGCCCCTCAATTGAAGCTGGTAGAACTAATCTTGTCTGAAGTGAGATTTGATTGATTTCCTTTGAAATCAGAAAAGAAAAATGCTGGAATCATCCATCTTCCTCTTATACTTTCCTTATGTAAAAGCCTGCCAATGTTGCAGATTTTTTAATGTCACAAAACCCAAAACAAACCAACAACAACAACAAAAAAAATCCCCTCTTTTGGCTGCTCAGCTTTGATAAAACTCTCCATAAAAATGCCAAGGAGCTGACAAAAGGAGCTCCCCAAAGGCCACACATCACTTCTGGCTTTCCTGGTGGAGAAAAAAAACTCTCTATCCATTTCCTTGGCAAGTATTTTCCACCCAAAATCAGATGATATGCCCAAATTTGGGTCATCCTCGGTAAAAGGATGCCTCCCAAAAGTCCGTGGGATGAAACCTGCAGAGCATTTTGCTGGATTACCTTTCCCATGTCCTTCACCCCAGTGTTTCCCAGGCCAGGTAGATCCCTGCTCTGTGTCTGGGATGGATCCCTGGGATGCTCCCACAGCTCTGCCTTAGGGCATGGGCAGGTGGAGCAGCTTCCAGCTAACTTTTGCTTCCTCCTCTCCTTCAGCAGGATGGGGCAGGCAGGGCATCAGCTTGGAAACCAGGGAAAGAACTTGATTTGGCTGCAGAAGAGGCATGGAATTGTGGGGAAACTGTGGGGTCAAGGAAACCCCAATTCTGGGCTCATTTGTCCTCCTGGATGTGTTTAAGACAAGATTGGACGAGGCACTCGGTGCCAGGGTTTAGTTGAGGTATTGGGGTTGGGTTGGATTCCATGATCTTGGAGGTCTCTTCCACCCTGGTGATTCTGTGACTCTGTGACTCTGCATGAGTGGGGATTCATCTTTTCCAGCTGCAGGATGGAGAAAGGGGCACCTCAGAGAGGTTTGGGTTGATTTTATTATTTAAGCCCTGAGATAATGATCCAACAATTGAAGGGGGCCTACAGGGAAGCCACAGAGAGACTTTTCACCAGGAAATGTAAAGACAGGACAAGGGCAGGGTTAGATGGGATGTTGGGAAGGAATTCCTCCCTGTGAGGGTGGGGAGGCCCTGGCACAGGGTGCCCAGAGAAACTGTGACTGCCACTGGAGCCCTGGGAGTGTCCAAAGCCAAGCTGGACAGGAATTGGAGCAACCTGGGACAGTGCAAGGTGTCTCTGCCCTGGGGGTGGAACTGGATGAAATTTAAAGCCCCTCCCAACCCAATCCAACCCAACCCACCCCAAGCCAACTCAAACCATTCCATGATTCCCACTCGGTGTAGAACAAACTCTCTGCATTGTCTCATCCGTGGGGTTGCTGGTACAGCCCAGCCTGGGCCAGACCTCCCACCCCACAACCAAGGGCTGGGGTCTGCAAGGCATTAGGGATGTGGCAGGAATTTCCTGCATCTGGGATGAGTGACTGCACCACCAGCTCAGCAGATCGGGGACCCTGCAAATCGCTGCTTGGGAATTGCCTTTTGTTACCTGATTACCCCCAAACTTGATTAGCAGCACGAAACACACAGAGGAAAAGTAAAAAACAAAACCAAAACAATACAAAACAAACAACAACAACAACAAAAAACAAACCACAAAACAACAAACAAACAAACAAAAAAACCACAAAAAAACACCACAAAAAACAAACCAAAACAAACAAAACAAATGAAAAAAACCCAAAACAAACCCAAAACAAGAACAAAACAAAAAACCCCACAAAACAACAACAACAACACAAACAAACAAACAAACAAACAAAAAAACCAAAAAAACCCCAAAACAAAACAAAACAAAACCAATTCAAAGGGAGAGAATTCCACTCGAATTCCACGGGCTGTCAGTGCCACCTCGCCTCCTGCAAACGCTGCCCTGTTTTGAGGGCTTCCTGCTGGCATCGAAATTATTACAAAGACCTCGAAACGGCCCCGTTTCCCTCCAGCAGCGGCTGCAGGAGGCACCCGTGGATGAAATGTGTCAGCTTTGCCTGCTCGTTAAACCTCCTCACTGAGCCTTTTCCTCGGATAGCACATAAATTCCTTGAAGTTTCAGCAAATCCTGGGCGGATCAGCTTCCAAAGAAACCCGGTAACAGCAAAAGAGAGGATAGCAAACAACACAGCAAGGATTTATCGGCAAAGCTCTTGGCTTTGACATACAGAGGCGTGATTTTGGGTTGTTAATTTGGGAGTTGCAAGAGCAGAGCAGGGTTTTGTCCCAGCATGGCCCCATCAAGGACAAGCAGGAGGGAATGGGGTTGTCCAGAGAAGCTGTGGATGCTCCATCCCTGGAAGTGTTCAAGGCCAGGTTGGACAGGGCTTGGAGCAACCTGGGATAGTGGAAGGTGTCCCTGCCCATGGCAGGGGTTGGAAATGGATGATTTTTAAGGTCCCATCCAACCCAAACCATCCTGGAATTCTCTGAACACAGATGGTCCCAGAGAGTTTTGGTTGGGTTTACCCACTAAGGCCAACTCAAAAAGAAAAAAAAAACAAAACAAAAAACAACCCAGAGGAAAACAAGGTAAGAATAACTCAGGGAATGAATTCAAAATCATTTTATCAGGGAGCCAGGGGAGAAGATTTTAGTCTCTCAATTGATTTAGCAGCCAGGAGGGGAGGAGAAATTAAATATTTTTTTTTATATTTTATTTCTGTCTCCTAATCTTGGGGGAGGATCTGTAAAAGGGAAATAATCAGGGAATAGAAAATCTCCTAACACTTACAATGAGATTGACTGTCAGAAAAAAAAAAATGATACAGCAGAGGTAAAACTCTCCACAGATATTTTCTTTTTTTGTTCAGCTTTCAGCAGAAAGTACTCATAGAGCTGCTGTTCTTACTGCCCCTCTGGAATGACACCGTTTATCCAAGAACAATTAAGAGGTGATGTGTTCCTGCCTAAAAATTTCTGGCAGCAGGAGATTGGAATCAAAAAGGCTGTAACAGAACAGAAATCCATATGAGTGGCTGGAGGTTTTTTCTGGATTGATTGGAGCTGAGGAGCAGGCAGATGTTTTCCAGGGGGAACACTGGCTCCCCACAATTTATTGCTTTACAATTCTAATTTACCAACAGTTGACACAATTTCTGTATCACATAAACCCTCCCAACAAAAGACTGAGGATGGTTCACACTTACACCCCATGGCACAACCAGCAGCTGATGATGGGTGCAGCCTCCAGCTGCTTTCAGGCAAAATAACAAGGTAACTCCTAACCCCAGGTGCCAGGATTGGGGAATCTGTGGGTCACCAGCTGTTTTTGGGATCTCTTACTCTGAACTCCACTCATTTTCCTCTTGAAGGAGAGCTGGACTTCATCACTTCTGCAGCTAGAGGCTGTGCAAGTGAGCAGATGGTTCCAGCTTGGTCATTCCTATTTGAGTTTCCAGAGGTCAACAACTTTCAGGGAATTGTGCAGAGCCAGGAGGTCCCTCCTGAGCCTCCTTTTCTCCAGGCTGAGCCCCTTTCCCAGCTCCCTCAGCCACTCCTGGTGCTCCAGCCCCTTCCCCAGGTCCGTTCCCTTCCCTGGACACTCTTCAGCCCCTCAAAGTCTTTCTTCTCATGAGAAGCCCAAAACCTGCCCCCAAACAGCATCGTCCACTCTCCAGCTTTGCTTGCAGGGCTCATCCAGACAAATCTGTAAGTCTTCCCAAAGGCAAAATTATTTCCTGCTCTCTCAGGGCCATCTCAGCTGCAGGTTATATTTCTTCACCAACAAATAAGAGAAGGTTGTTGTGCTTCCCACTTCCCATCAAACGCTGCTAGGAGTTATTCCTTTCATCTGGAGTCAGTCTGTGCATCACCCACCCAACTCCTGGGTGTTTCCTTGAGAAGGGCAACACTCTGGAGTGAATTATTTGCCATGGCTGGAAAGCTGTGGCATGTTCTCTGTACAGAATAGCTCTGGTGGAAAAACAAAATTCTTAAAGCATTTTTTATTCCTGAAAATTAAGCTTTTTAAAGCATTTGTGTTCCCCAGGAGACCATGCAGAGTTCGAACTGCACTCAGCAGTTCAACGACACCTTGTGAGGGTGACATCCCTGTGAGGGTGGGGAGGCCCTGGCACAGGGTGCCCAGAGAAGCTGTGGCTGCCCCTGGAGCCCTGGAAGTGTCCAAGGCCAGGCTGGACGGGGCTTGAAGCAATCTGGGACAGTGGGAGGTGTCCCTGCCGATGGCAGGGGGCTGGAACGGGATGGTCTTTAAGGTCCCTCTGAATCCAGACCATTCTGTGATTCCACGCATGGGCTGGTTGCAAGATAGTGGGGAATAATTGGGGCGTTTAGTCAGGAGAGCACATCCCTGAGGAGATCTTAATTTGGCAAATTTATTCCTTGTCCCCTCTGAGGGGCCAAAACTCTTTCACAACTGATTAGGAGCAAACCCCCCACCACCACCACCCCAACGGCACCCACTCCTAACCCCTGCCAACCCCTCCTCCCCGCAGGTACCTGGGCATCACGCGGCCGCTGACCTACCCCGTCAGGCAGAACGGGAAGCTGATGGCCAAGATGGTCTTCATCGTGTGGCTCCTGTCGGCCTCCATCACCCTCCCGCCGCTCTTCGGCTGGGCCCAGAACGTGACGGTGGAGCGGGTGTGCCTCATCAGCCAGGACTTCGGCTACACCGTCTACTCCACGGGGGTGGCCTTCTACATCCCCATGGCCGTCATGCTGGTGATGTACAGCCGCATCTACAAGGCGGCCAAGGTGAGCGCCGAGAAGCACCGCTTCATGAACTTCCCCAAGCACTACGAGGAGGAGGGCGTCTACTGCCTCGAGGCCTCCTCCGGCCGTGCCCACCACAGCTCCCGGCGCACCAAAGCCGTGGAGGAGTGCGCCACGCTCTCCAAGCTGCTCCGGCAAGACCGCAAGAACATTTCCATCTTCAAGCGGGAGCAGAAAGCCGCCAGGACCCTCGGCATCATCGTGGGGGCCTTCACGTTTTGCTGGCTGCCCTTCTTCCTGATGTCCACGGCGCGGCCGTTCATCTGCGGCATCCGCTGCAGCTGCATGCCCCTGAGGCTGGAGAGGACTCTGCTGTGGCTGGGCTACACCAACTCCCTCATCAACCCCCTCATCTACGCCTTCTTCAACCGGGATTTGAGGACTACTTTCTGGAACCTGCTGCGCTGCAGGTACAGGAACATCAACAGGAGGCTCTCGGCCGCCAGCATGCACGAGGCCCTGAAAGCCACGGAGAGGCACGAGTGCATTCTGTAGTGCCTGGGTCAGCGGCTCCTGCCTCTCCATGCCGGGTTCCGGGCTTCCCTGGCCTCCCAGGGGCTGCCAGGAACCGTCCCACCCCGCCAGACATCGCCGCTGAGAGTGACGGCCCTTCCCTCCGCCCCGTGAGGAGCTGCAGTTCTCCTCACCCTGGGAACAATGGAGGGAACTTTGGGAACAGCCCTTCCTTCTCACCCTGTCCTGGGTGGGAGCAAGACCCAGGGGGTTCAAGGTCTACCAACGACTGCGGGCAAGTCACACCACCTTTCTGTGCCTCAGTTTACCCATCTGTTATTAAAGTTTAGAAAAAAACCTAAAATAAATATAAAAAGGAAAAGAAACCTTCCCAGCCAGCCAGCCAACCAAACAAAAAAAAACCCTCCTAAAAACTTAATAAGACTGTGGCTCTCCACCTTCAAAAAGGGCTCTAAGGTCTGTGGAGGGCACACAAAATCCTGTGTAAAGATGACATTGGCTGCACTCCTCTGTGGAATCTGACGGCAGCTCCGTTGTACATCCAAGCCCCTGTGCCATCCCAGCTTATCTGAACCCTGTCCCTCGATGTAATTGCATTTCACACCCCGAGCTCATGTCCAGGTTTGCACGTCAGAGCAGAAATACCAATGACCCCGTTTCCCCCCCCAGGTCTGTAGCACCGCAGCACTTGAAGGAGACGAATTTGCAGGATGAAACACAAACGAACACGGAGTTTCCTTTATGGTTGGATGGGGAATTTTAACGCCTCCTCCCCATCAGGGCAATGATCAGAGAGCGAAGCCAGTTGTGTTTATTGGGTTGTGCTGTAATTCATTCCCAGACAAGTGACGTGTGTTCATCATTTGTGGCTAATTAACTCCATAAAAGCACGCTTTGGTTGACAACAGAAAAAAGCATATAATTTCTCTGACAGCTTTACGGTGTTTCAGTATGATGTCCCGCAAGCTTGAAAAAAATACACTGAATGATGTTATCTTTTTCCAAAAAAAAAAAGGTTTGGTGTCCTTATTTTGGTGTAGAATCTTCGGTCTCTCTCACTTGAAAATGTCTTTTCACTTTTTTGTGGTGGTGGGACTCGTCTTCCTGCAGTTGTCTTTCCTCATGATCAGCATTGTTGTGTCAAACTCGCAGCCCAACAAACCTTTGCCCCTTTGATCATAGGATCATAAAATCCCAGCATGGTTTGGGTTGGAAAGAACCTTAAAAACCATCTTAAAAACCATGGGCAGGGACAGTTTTCAACAAATCAGGTTCCTCCAAGCCCCGTCCAACCAGGCCTTGGACACTTCCAGGGTAGTTGATGTCTGCTTCAGTTCTTGTTGAACATCTCTGGGTTCTTCTGTCAAAGCCAGACTGCTCAGAGGCTCGGGGAAAGTTCTTTGCAGCCCTCTTTTCACTCCAGATTTGCTTTATCTGGCACGAGTGGTGTAGCCCCATCTCTGGCACCAACAGGAAATGTGATGCCTTCATCCATTATCTGAGCTGGGGGTTGGATGTCCTGGCAGGGTTTGGCTTAACACTCAATATTTCTCCTGTGATGTGTTTTGTCTTCTCATCTTGCCCCTTCTCAGCAGCCCTTTCTATCCTGTCTCATTTTAGATTTGCTTTTCCTAGAGAAGCCCAATGAGATTTCCAGTTTGGACTGGTGCGTCGCAGCAGGGAAAGCAGCTCGAGCCCACTGGGAATGTCCTGAGGGACTGGGGGGGACAGCAATGTGCCCAGATGTTCTTCCAGCTCGTGTCCTCCCAGATGGAGCCAGGATTGCACAGAGGAGCAGGGGAGGTTGTAGCTGTTGTCTCCAGAGGGAGATGTCTTGAGACAGAGCAGAGATTTGAAGGAGAACTTAATTAGGAGTGATCCTAAAGGGTTTAACTGGAGTCCCACACACCACGTCTGTAGGACACTCTCTGACTGCCCATCTCAGGACCTGCTTCACCAAACCAACCCCTTTTCCTCCCAGAAAACACTCCAGGCCAGCATCTCCTCTGCCACAGCATCTCAGCAGCAGCTGTCACTGCTTCTGTCCTGCCAGGGGGACGTGAAGCTCCTGCAGGCTCCCATTTCCTCCCTCGGCTCCTCCAGCTCCTTCCCTGCCCTTCTGACAGCTGTCTGCATCAGAACTGACCAGCTGCTAATTCAGCCTGTCTTGGCAGGGTGGAGAGCCCCAAGACAGCCCATTTCACATCCAGCATGTACAGAATCTGGTTGTGCTGCTGCAGTGTATTTATTGCTGTGCCTGTGGTCATAATTTTACTTTTTTTCTGTGTCAGGCGTTTTTAAACTGCCTTTAAAAAATCATAATTTTATTTAATTCCACTTAACATCCCTATTCTGGTGGCATTTCTAGCACTGCTGAAAAGTATTCTGTGAAAGAGTTAGGAAATAATGTTTCACTTTCTAAATGAAACCATACAAATATTATTTTTTCTGGTTTGATGGTTCTTCCATAATTAAAAGAGGGAGGGAGAGAATTGGATTCTGGATGATCCAAACCCCAAAGTTCTAAGCAAGGGATCAAACAAAACCGTGCTGTTGCCTTAAAAAAAAAAAAAAAATAAAAAATCAGTGTTTGCCTTGACTTGGAATTGAATGTTTTGTTCCACTCAAGGCTTACCTGATAAATTCTTCTACAGCTTAAAATGAAAATATAAGGGAAAAAATTTAAAAGAAAAGCTTTCTTCCCAGAAACAAAATATCTAAAGACAACGCTTCACTAAAACAAAATATTTTGCTTAAAAAAATAATGAGATAGGCTGCTTTTCCCAGAAGTGATTGACTCAAGCTTTGGGACATCAGCCTAAACTCTGGCTTTTTAGCCTCCCAAGATTAAATTGTGTTTGGGTGAAATAAAATAATTTGCATCCAAAAACACCAGGGCCTTTTCCACACACGAGTGAGCACCAACCACTTAGTTAAGCCAGTCAAGATCCTTGTAGATGAGCTGCTAAATCATGCTGAAAAAAAAAAAAAATTTTTTTGGTGTTGGTTTGTTTTTTGTTTTTTGTTTTTTTTTTTAATCAGACAGGAATCAATGCTTTTGGCATCTGCAAAAAAAAAAAAAAAAAAAAAACAAACCCCAGCTTAAAAATAAATCTGAGCCATTTTGAAACCGATTTTAGTGCACACACACGTGTGCCTAAGCAAACTGTGAAGAGAAATTAGCTCTGAAAGAGTCCATATTTAGGCAAAAATTTGAGCTTGGGGAGAAAATCATCAATTTAGGAGGACAAGAGGAACTTTTATGGACAATGAGAGATTCCCAGCAGGCCAACAGCAACACAGTGGAAAAGAATGAGGAGCCTCAGGCAGAGAAAATTGAACTAATTCAGGCATTAAATGAGTAGGTCTCAAGTCAGCTTTTTATTCCACTCCCTGTGCAGGGGAAATACAGGAACGCAGGCAGAGAAACCTTGGGAGAAAAGGAAGTTTTGGGAAACCCCCCATGGGCGTTTTTAGGGTTTTGATAATGACTCTGAGCAAAGCCAGGCAAGAGATGTAAAGCCCAAGCAGCAAAACCCTCTGTTTTTCCCCAAAAAACCCCTGGATTGCCCCACTCTGAGCTCAGCACGGCGTGGACTGACACAGAACTGGAGATTTGCAGGGACAGCTCAGCAAATCCACCCTGTTCCTCATCTCCTGGGGGCTCCTGCCACCTCCTCCATGTGCAGGGGACAAAGGAATCCCAGCCACGGCAGACTGGAAGATGATCCCACCTGGAGCACAGAGCAGCGCTGGATTCTCACAGAGCCAGACCAAACAAAAACCTTGTGGAATTCTTCCCTGTCCCACCAATTAAAGGTTCAGCAACTTCCTGAGTCAGGAGTGCTCTTGGAATGTTTAAAAACCTCCAACGCCTGCTCTCCTTCCCCTCTATTGAATTTTTTCCCACTTTGCCACCCCGAGGTAATGAGATCCACAATTTAATTACTTTTTAGGTGAAGAAGTGCCTCCCTTCCCTCTTTTAAGCCACCTGCTGAGCTCTTTAGGCTCTGGCTGATCCCTGCTCTAGGAAGGAGATTGAGTGATTATCCCCTGTTCACCCTCTCCAGGCCAGTCATGATCTTGCAGCCCTTTGCCATTTGTCCTTTTGAAATAAAAATTTCTTCTACCCATAATTCATTTTCCAACAGTAGGAGATACTTTGGGAAAAAATATTAGGACAAGGACAACCTGGATCATGTGCCTTCCCACCCTTTGCTATGTTCAAACAATATTTAGTTCAGGAAATTCCCTGTTTATCCACATTTTCTGTGCAAGGCTCAGTGTAAACCCTTGTTTTTCCACAGGGAATGCCCAATTTTTTTATCTGGGACTGGATAACTCCACGTCAGAGCCCTGGATGAGCAGGACCTGGTGCCCAGGGCACTGCTGAGCTTGGCAAGCAGGAGGCTGATGGTGGCAACTGAGGGGATTTTGGGGGAGTGGGGGAATCTCTTTCTTTGGGCAAATTTGAAGCTCAGCTTCAGGAACCTGACCTTCTTCTGAACCTGACTTTGCTTTGAACATGACACAAATTCAGAAGCCTCCAGGCTGCCCTTCCAACTTCAGTATTTTAGGATTTGGATGATTTGTCTGATTTCCCACTCGGTTTATCATCCAGATTTTTTTTTTTTTTTCTGGCAAGATGATTTACAGATCTCCTACCTGCCATGTGAAAAAGCTCCTGCTATTCTGAGTCTCATGTCAATAAAACTGCAAGGCAGCCACAAGACATTTTCCACCTGTGTCCTGAGGTAAGAAATAGGGTTTATTCTTTGTTTCATTGACATTTTAATCTGGAAATGTTTTATGTTCACTATACAAGATCTTTAGTAGCCTGACTATTCCTTTTCTCTATCTTGTGCACTTCTCTGAGATGAAGCTTAAGCAAAACCCCAACGCCACCAGATGAATGGGCAGGTCACCACTTTAAAATCCTCATATTAAGGCAAAAAGTGGATATTTCATAAAATCACAGATTGATTTAGGTTGAAAGGACCTTAAAGGTCACCCAGTTCCACCCCCTGCCATGGGCAGGGACACCTTCCACTGTCCCAGCTTGTTCCAAGCCCTGTCCAGCCTGGCCTTGAGCATTCCAAGGAATTTTTCCAGCCCTTCTCAGCACTGGCACCCAGGGAAGGAAGCAGACTCAGCTCTGGAGACTCCACTTCTTTTTCTTTTTGTTTTTTTTGGAGGGGTGTTCCAAGCCCTGTTTTTGTTGTTGTTTGTTTGTTTGTGTTTTGGTTTTGTTTGTTTGTTTGGGGTTGTTTTTTGTTTGTTTGGTTGGTTTGGTCTGGTTTTTGTTAGTTTGTTTGGTTTGGTCTGGTTTTTTTGTTTGTTTGTTTGTTTTGGTTTTGGTTTGGTTTGGTTTTTTGTTGTTGTTGTTTTTGTAGGGGGGTTTTTTGTTGTTTTTTTTAATGATGAAATCTTCCATGTAGAACACACAATTTCAGAAAAAAAGCAGGAGTTGAAAGATGATATTACACAAATGCTTTAATATCTGATCCTCCCTTGCAAACAAGTGTGGAACTGGATGAGCTTTAAGGTCCCTTCCCACCCAAACCATTCTGGGATTCTCTAAGGTGGAGCTGTCCCAGCAAGGTGGGACAGGAGCTCTCTCTGCAGCCTAAATCCCCTCCAGGGCCTGACATCCAACCTGAGGGAGGATGACACAAATACAGGTGAGCCCCACATCCTCTGACTGCTGGACAAAAACATCACCTGGGTGGGCAGGAAAACCCATCCTGGAGATGGTCCCTGGCAGAGTCAGGAGATGTTCATCCCACCACACCCAGAGAAGCTCCCAGGATTTCTGTGCTAACCCTGCTGTGTTCCAGCATCCAAGTGCTGAATCCAAACCCTGAGCCTGTCCCTCCAAGAGGGGCAGACTATTTAATATTATTTTTATGATTTTTTAGTGCTTCCCAAGCTCCATGCCAATTGCTCTTAATTTAAATTACATGTTTTATTTCTACTGCCATGTTGCCCTGTTTTTGAAAGCCTTCTGAAAAGTTTATGTTCTCGAGCCAGATTTTCTCATGCACTGTACTAAAAACAATGGTTTTGTTTCCATTCCTTCCTGGAGAAGGGAGTCTGATGGACTGGGCACTTCACCAGTCTGGTTGAGAGGTGGGATTTCATCTTCCAATCCTCTCACACTTTGCAAACCCTATAAAATTGTGTATCAAAAATAAATGTCTCTCCTTTTGGGGCCCTTGGCTGTTCTCCTAATTGTGGGGAATCTTTGTCCTTCTTTCGTGACCGGGTGCTGCAGGCACCACACTGCCACTGTGCAGATTCTACAGCCCTGGCTTTGTGCTGACAAGGTCTCAGAGTCTCAAAGGGCTTTTTCACCCTTCTCCCAACACTTTTCCACCACTAATCCCAGACTATTTCCAGGCTTGGATCCAGGCATCCAACACACCCCGGGTGTTTTCCTGCTCCTCCCGCCGAGCACACGGACCTTGGACAGCAGCAGCAGGACTCTGCCGCTGTCCAGCTTGGCAAAGAGCTGCTCCAGCAATTAAAAAAAAAGGCCAAATCTTTACAGGCTGCAGCGTAAAACTGCGCTTTACTGTGCTGTGCTAGGGGGTAGCTGGAAACTCCCAGCACTCGCTCAAGACAATGAAAATTAACTCCTTCTGCGTGATGAGAAAAGCTGCCTTACTCGGAGCCGCATTTCCAGCTTCTTTTCCTCTCTCAGCCGCACATTTCCGACCCTTTGGGCGCGATCAGGGCTCTGTTAACACGGCAATGAGGGGAAGAGGGAGGCAGAGAGCGGCCAAGCGCCAGACACTCGGTGACAGACATTGTGTGACAAGGCAGCCGAGAGAGCCCGCAAATCGTGAGCGCGGCTCGGCAGGGCTCTGCTGGAGCCTGGGGTTTGTCTGCTCAGGGCAGACAATCCCAGTGCCAAACGTGCACTTCCAGGCTGTGGAATGCCTCGCCCATTCCACTCCCAGGACAAAGCTTTGGGCAGCAGCTGCTGCTGCCGTGTGCTGGGGGGGAAGGTGTGCGGACAAACTGCAGCCACCTCTGGGGAACTGGTGCCCCCCCCAAAAAAAGGGGGATACAAAGATTTAGAGAGAGTCCAGAGGAGGGCTGGTGAATGGTTTAAAAGGGAAACCATGGCAGGAGTGGCTGAAGTCCCTTGGTTTGTTTAGTCTGGAGGAGAGGAGACTGAGGGGGTCACTCATTGGGGTTTGCAGCTCCTCCCCAGGGACAGCTCCAATCTCAGCTCCCCGTGACAGTGACAGGACCCAAAGGCACAGCTGGAGTTGTCCATGGGGAGGTTTAGGTTGGATTTCAGGGAAAGATTCCAAGGAANCTGAACAGGCTCCTCAGGGAATGGGCACGGCCCCAAACCTGCCAGAGCTCCAGGAGGGTTTGGACAGTGCTCCCAAGGATGCCCAGGGTGGGATTGTTGGATCAATAATCCTGGTGGGTCCCTTCCAGCTCAGGATGGTGCTGTGGTAAATTAGAAGCAATAAGAGGTCATGAGTGTGGTCCTGGGATCACCTGTGGTTTCCACCAGTTTCTAACTTCACATTTCCATTCTCCTTCCCATCCCAAGACTGTGTGCAGGTCTCCTAAATGAGAATCTAAACCCCCAGGCAGGGGTGGCATGGGAGAGTGTTGGACCTGTTAATTTGGGAATTAACATTGCAAGAACTTTTATACAGAGCTTTGGGAGGGTTTTTTCATCTCTCCTTAAAGGCTGAAGGGGAAATATCCCTGATAATGAGCTGTGTTTTTTCCAAGCATCACATTTCTATAGCATTGTCAAGCAAAGCCTGGGCTACGTATGGAAATGGATGCAGCTCAAAGGAAACCGTTCTGGTTGACTCTCCTTGGAGACATTAATCAGAGTTTTGTGCTGTCACTTCTCAAGAGCTACTTCTCTGCTGTATCTTCAAGAGACATCAATTCCAACAGCCCTGAGCAAGAACAAATCCTGTGTGGCAAGAGAGGGATGTTTCCCAGAAATTTTGTTCCTGGGATGCAGCCCCAAGGCTCAGCACCCTGGGGACCACCCAGGCTCACCCAGCTCTGCCCCTGGACCTGGCCATGGCCTCCCTGGCACAACAGCCCATGGGGAAACACCCCAAACAGCTCTTGGCATAAGATTTGGGGCTGTCTTGGCTCTCAGAGCCAGCCCAGGATGCAATGTCCCCCTGGTGTGGTGGAAAAGTGTTGGGAGAAGGGTGAAAAGACCCTTTGAGACCCTGTCAGCACAAAGCCAGGGCTGTAGAATCTGGCAATAGAAATAAAATAGGTAAATTAAATTAATAGCAATTAGCATGGGGCTTTAGAAACATTTTTAAAAAATAAATTTTAAAGGCATTTTTCTCTTGGGTACTTAATACAGTTCTGAAAATTGGTCCTCATCAGAAAATCTCTGTTACCATCAGATTTTAGCCCCAAGACCCTTCAACAGTTCTTTCCCACTAGTTCACAATGCAAGGTTGTTTTCCAACAGGCAAACACCCCAAAATACATTTCTGAGAGAGGATCTAGGGTTGCATCTGTGGTTAGAAAAATGATGGCAGGAGTAATAGAGATGTAACAGAAAAAGCAAAAATATCCCTGTGAGAAAAAGCTGCCAGAACCAAAGACCAAGCAAAGAAAATCCAGAAATTCCAGATGATTTTTTTTTTTTAAATCAGGGTGATATAGAGCCTTTCCACCTCTGTTATTTTATACAGCACATCCTTCTTATCAAAATCATTGATATATTTTTTCAAAAAGCTCTAAGGAAAATACATCAACAAAGATGAGCTGCTGGTAACACTGGAGCTTAGAAAAGAATAAAGCAGTTCAACCATCAGCAAACCAATGCATCAACACCATCCCATTTTTAGGATTAAATTCTATTATCCACTGTCCTAAATCCTCAAAAAGAGCTGGAATTGGAGCAGAAACTCCAATAATATTTTGCAATGAGTGAAAAGGTTGTTCCCAGACCTAGAGCAAGTCTTGGGCACGGCCATTGTTGTACCACCGGAAACAGGGGGAATTTATATATTTGGGAATAAATATTCCCAAAGCAGTGAAGATTTAGGGCATGTCAGGCCTGGGGAAAGGGGCATGTCAGGCCTGGGGAAATATTCTCCTGGCAGCCTCCCCATGCAGGATTTTGTGTTAATTGGCAAAAATTAACTTTTCTCCTGCCACAACTCACACGGAGATCAGCCCAACCTTCCACCCACGGCTCTTCCTCTCCTGGATTGAGGAATTTGGGAATGGGGTTCAGGCCATCCCAATGGGCTCTGTCAGCACAGCAACAGGCTTTTGGGGAGTGAAAAGGAGCTCAGAAATGCCTGATCTGGTGTCCTGTGGAGAGGCCACACTCCCTTTGTCCTCCTGGGTCACATCACAGCATGCCAGAGCCACCTCCTCCCACAGCCAGCAGAGAGCTTTGGGATCTAAACTCTCTAAGGGATGGTGTCTAGACATTAAAGGCCAGATATTTCCTTGGATTTCTTTCAGGGAACATTTCAAAAGGATAGGGACCTGACTGGGTGGAAAAATGAGCTTCCCTTGCCTTTCACAGCCCCTGCCAGTGATGCATTCCCAAATCCTTGCAGTATTTGGACACACAGCTTGTCTCCACTCACTTATCTCATACCCAAAGTCACCAAAACACTTCATCAGAGTTCACAATTCTCCATGGACCACAGGAACAGGTGGAAATATTTAATTTTAGATTTCTGCTGATGCTTAAAGTAGTGGCAGTATGCTCCCATTGCAGTTGCTGGGGAGAAATAAAGTTGGGAAGTTATTTCCTTGACCAAATGGAGATAAATGGTAGGGATGAGATTTTAATTTCACCCTAAACAAGCTCTTTCCTTCCAGGCACAATAAAGAGAGCCCTGAGGGATTTGCTTAGAGGAGATGACTGTGCTGGAGGCATCCGAATTTGATCTGAATCCTCTCCTGTGTAAAACTCTGCCACAGCTGGAGCTGTGTCTTGGAAAGCTGGATCCAAACATTTGGCACGATTGCAAGTGCTTTGACCCTGAAATCCCACATTTATAAAGACTGTTGTGGTCTGTGTCAGTGACATCACTAAAATCAGACCCCAAAATGGGTTAGAAACCTTTCAATTCCTGACAGAGAAAAGTAGGGGGAAATAATGATCAGGAGGATGTTCTGAGGGCTGGAGCCCCTCTGTTATGGAGACAGATTGAGAGAGTTCAGCCTGGAGAAGAGAAGGATCTGGGCNCGGGGCTGGGAGCAGCCTGGGACAGTGGGAGGTGTCCCTGCCCATGGCAGGGGGTGGCACTGGGTGGGCTTTAAGGTCCCTTCCCACCCAAACCAGTCTGTGCCTCTATAATATCAGTCAATTTGAGGGGAAATTTTGAAGTATTTCAGTGTTTGCTGGAAGCTCTCCAAGGGTCAGAGCTGGGATGAAGACACTAAACAAGATCCCAGTGTCCATCCTACCCCAGCTGGGCCTTCTGGGGATGTGACAGGAGATACCCTTGGCCCAGCACTTGGTTTTCCACTCCTCTGCCCACCTCCACATCTCGGCCTGAAGTGGCCCTCTAGAGCAGTCTCGTGGTTTTAATTTGAGTGTGACAAGAGCACAAATGCTCAGCTGGACGTGGAAAAGTCCCCAGAGGGGCTTGGGCACCTCAGCCTTCCTTTCAACTGACCCAAAAGAAACATCTCCTCAGCTTTTCAGGTTCATTACTGGCAAATTTATCTTGCTCAGCCTCGCTAATGTGACAAATCAGGGTCAAGGCTGACCCGGGAGGGTCCAAGCAGCCTCAAATTAGGTCATCAGGGCCAATCTTTGTTTTAATTTGGGGATTAAAATAAAAATATACACTCACAACATCTTGCATGCCACAAGGACTAAGCCAGTGACACTTCAGAAATATCACAGCTTTCAGGAAAGCTGAGAAGACATTATTTGGGATTTAACCAGAAAACATCTCTCTGACTGACACGATGCCACCAGCTGATGGGAAGTTCAGTTCTCTCCCTACCCCCCTCAATGTCCTATAAAAATATGTGATGGGGGAAAAAAAGAAATAAAGAAGAAGAGAGCATAGTGAGAAATCTCTTGGCTGTCAAAACATCCATCAACAAAATGAAACACAATGTGGACACCTCACACTTAGCACTTTTGTTCTTTACTGCCAGAGCTGAGGCAGAAATGTTCCAGTTTAGGATCTGGACAATAAATCAAACAGCCAGCCTTGGAAAACTTCTGAGCATTGAGAAAAGTTACCTTGATACCTACAGAGATGAGACCCACTTACATCCCTCCAAAGCTTTTATTAAGGCTTTTCTTTGCACTTGTGCTATTTTTTCCCACTTCACAATATCTCACGGCAGGTGGGAAGGGGAAAAAATAGTCTGCAGCCTGCTAATTAACTAGGTTTGGTTTTAAACACCACAAATCACAGTGAGCTGTGACTGTCTCAGGTATTTCTAAGGCTCCGATCACTGTCACACCTCGGTGCTCTTCCCTTGCTGATGTGCTCAGTCTCCCTCATCCCCCTGCCAGGAGTGCAGTGCCATTATCTTCACTCCAGAGGAAGGAAAAGGAGGGGGAGAACTGGAGGGACCTCCTGGGCAGACACCTTGTTACACAACCCCTTTCTGGGCACACCAAGAACAAGCTCCCCCCGTGTTTTTACCCTTTCAGGAGCTTTTCAGCCCCCTCTCCATCCCAGCCTGGATTCCTTCACCACCAGGGGAAGGACTGGGCAGTTTCCAGTTTGGCAGCAGGACCTTTTCATGAGGTGGCTCTTTGTTTCTAGCACTTATTTCCTTCATTCCCTGCTCAGGATATTTATAGAGAGCGATCATACAACGTCTTACATTTCACTGTCAAGGCAGGATGAGGCAAAAATCTTCTTTGTCTCCTCTTGCAAGAAAAACTCTTTGTTCCTCCACCCTTCAGCTGCTCCAGTTCAGATCCATTGGCTGGACACAGGTGACCAGGAGAGCACGGACACAAATGCTCTTCCCAAGAGGTCAGAGAGACTTTTTAAAAGGATGTGTAGTGATGGAACAGCAGGGAAGGTCTTTAAACTTCCAGAGGGCAGGGTTAGGTGGGATATTGGGAAGGAATTCCTCCCTGTGAGGGTGGGGAGGCCCTGGCACAGGGTGCCCAGAGAAGCTGTGGCTGCCCCTGGAGCCCTGGAAGTGTCCAAGGCCAGGTTGGACGGGGCTTGGAGCAACCTGGGACAGTGGAAGTTGTCCCTGCTCCTGGCAAGGGGTGGCACTGGATGATTTTGGAGGTCATTTTAAACCCAAACCATCCTGAGAGATACATTGATGTGGGCAACTGGTGTCCATGGCACTGGAACAAACTGGAAAGGGAGGTGGGTGGGACTGGTGCACCCACAGGCCCTGCTCCTCCAACAGATATCAAAGCAAATTCCTCGACCTCCTTGGCCCCAGGTATTTGAATTTCAAGCCAAGCTACCTAAATTTATTGTGCGTCTAATCCCAGATACTACTGCTGTTGGTAGTGCCTCACCAGCTGGGCTGTGCACACTCCCAGGACAGGAGAGATCCCAAAAGGGAAACTTTCCACAGCCCACAGCAGATCCAAAAAAATCCCCCTTCCTTCCTTCCTGCACAAAGCACAGCTGCAGACTCCAGAAATTCAGGAGAGGTTTGTGCCAGCCACACACCTTAGGGTTTTGGTTCAGAGAGAGGCCCTACCCCACAGGAAGGGCTTTCACCAGGGGAAGCTCTGCTGGAGCAAAGCTCTGTGCCCCACTGCAGCCAGAGAAGGGTCTGGAGCTGCCCTGCAGCCTCAGCTTCACCCAAAAATCACCCAAAGCTTTCTCTTGGCTCCCATCACAGCCAGGGTTGTCCCTGGATTCACTGTTCTGCAGGAAAGCTGTGCAGGGGATGTGAGGGCAAAGGCAGCTCAGCCACCACCTCCTCCCCTGCCCAGCCCTGCTGCCTCTCACAGGACAATTCCACTGCTGGAAAGAGAACCCAAAGCTGCCCCCACCTCCAAAATCCCTCCAGAAACACCTGCAGCTGGTGAAATACCTGCAAAAGGAGTGGGAAGGACACCTCAGCTCTCTACCAAGCTCCACTTATGTCACAGTGCCAGCCTGACCAGTTGTTGCACTCCCTGAGCTCCTGTTTCTCCTCCAAACCCAAGTCTCTTTTATCTCTTTTCCCTGATTTTTGGTGGATAAGGAAGAAAAGATCATATCCAGCACCTCAGCTCCCAGTAAATCCCCTCTGGAGATGTTTCTCCTTCATTACAGTCAGGTGTGTGACCTGTTCTGTGTGACGAGGCCCAAATTACAGTCACCACTTGTTAAATATCACCAATGGATATTGCAGGAATTCAACCCAGAGGATGAAAAAAAAATGGCTTTAAAAGCCAATAAAATAAACACATGTTGCATGAAGTGACAGGCAGAATAATCTAATTGCTGAGTTTTAAAAACAAAAGGAAAATCAGTTATCTGCTGAAAAGCAAGAGATGTCCCAGAACTCTGCTATTTGCCTGTTTAAATGTCTCTTTGACCAGCTCTCTTGTTTGTTTGCTGTGTAGCCCACTGGAGCCACTCCATCTCCAGCTCAAATTGCATCTGTGTTTCTACTTGAGCAGAAACACGAGTCACCTTGGAAGGAGCACAGCAGAAAATAATCTATATATATGTATAAAAAAAAAACAACCATTGGCAAATCTCTGAACGGCAACTGAAGAACTGCTATTTCACTAAAACCAACTTCAAGTCACCTGGTGCTCTCTCACCAGGCCAAAAAAATGTTCCTTTCTTGGGATTAAAGCAGCTCTCCCAAATGAGGCTGGCTATGATTGACGCTTTAATTGACTGGCACAATTTCATGCTTTAATGACTCTGGGCTCCTCAGTTTAGCCATGAATAAATTTAACTGTTAAGTCCTTGCATATAAATCCTCCTGCCTGGAAGTTCCTATTCTCCCTTTAAAATGGAAACTCGGATTAAGGAGACTCACCCACGTGTCAGGAGCTGGCTGCTGTGATCTGCACATCCCCTGCTCACCAGTTCTCCCAGTTGCTTCCTGGACCACCCCAATTGGCTGGAAGAGGGCTCCAGGTGGGATTTCTTTAGGACAAAACCCTGAGGAATTTTGGTTGCTCAGCGTCACGCTGGTATCTGGTCGGCAATTAGTGGGATAATCAACTTGTCCTGAAGTTGGTGACCAATAGAGCAAGAAAACCTCTCCTTTCTGGGAAGCACCTTCTGTCCCAGAGGTGACTTAGTCATGCTGGAAATTCTGCAAAATCTTTTGTGTGATAACCAAGGGGAGAATTCTGGACTGATTCCTCTCCTCCAGTCCTATCTTTCCTGTAGGATTTAACTCTGTGGATCTACTCTGCCCTTTTTTTCCCAGGGTTATAGGATCTGGTAGTAAAGCAGGGTGAAATGCAGCTCTCAGGCAGGCGCCACGTTTCAGGCTGTATTTTTAACTTTTCAGTCATTTTGCTTCCCCCCCCCCCCCCATGTGCCTAAATCTCCTGATTTAGCAATCACAACTGGTTCCTGGACTGAACACTTTTTTTCTAGAAGCATCCTCCTCCTCCTTCAGCACCTTAAGTCAGGGATACTCAGATTCATAACAGGTTGCAGAGAAAAAGAAGCTGCAGCTGAAAATTCAAGTGAGCTTCAGCATTCAGTGAAAATGCTGTGAATCCATCACTCCTCAGTGGCTTCTGCTTTGCCACGCCTGTGTCACCACACAGAATAGGATCACTCAGGCACCTTTTAGTCTGGAAAAACTCATCTCTTCCAAATATATCTTGGTTTATGTCAGAATCACCCCCATTTCAAGGATGTCCCCACCCAGCCCCACCCAACTCCTTTGTGCTGCCCATTTTTCCCCAGGGAAACACTGGGATGTCTGAAAATTCCATGAGTCCCTGCCCATGGCAAGGAAGATGCCCTGAAGATGCTTGTGGAGGTTTCTGGATGTCAGTGGCTGATCCAGTGGTTTGTTGGTTCCTCCCAGATGAGCTGGAGGAAAACAGATAAAAATCACGAATTGGCCACTTCTGCAGCTCTGAACTGGGACTCTGGAGCCTTCCCTTGCAGGAGGTGATCTCAGATGTCCCCAACAACTACAAAAACCCTGCCAGGAACAAAAGTCCCTCATCAGCAGCTCTGCCTAATTAAAGGATCTTGGTGGATCCCAATTCCTTGCTCTTTGTGCCAAAAAAGACCCAGCAGAGATGGATAATTCATTACTCCACCCTACCCAGCACTTGACAGGTCACACCTGGAGTATTCCAGCTGTGTCCAGATTTGGTCCCCGCTATTCCAAAGAGATGTGGACAGGCTGGAGAAGGACAATCAAAGGACTGGGAAGCTGCCTGTGTGGAAAAGCTGAGAGAATTGGGTTTGGGGAACCTCATCCCCATGTTCCAGTGCTTAAAGAGTGGCTGCAAAGGAGATGGGAACTTTCCTTTTATGAGGAGTCACGTGGAAAATATGACAAATAATAGAAAAGTCCCTCCTGGGGAGGTTCTGATTGGATGTAAGAGGAAAAAATCCAAAATGAGAACCATCAGCTACTGGAATACTCTTCCCAGGGATTTTCCCACTTTTAAGGTTCAGCTGGACATGGTGCTGGACCATCTTGTCTGGACAGTGCTCTTGCCAAGAAAGGTTGGACCAGATGAGCCTTGAGGTCCCTTCCAACCTGGAATTCTGTGATTCCATGAAAATCTGGATGTGATGCTCAGCTGGGTGGTGTTGATTTACTGCCATAAAACCCCTGCAAGGTTTCTCCCTGGTGGGCATCAAAGCACTGGTGGATGTTGAAAAAAACCAGATGATCAGTTCCCATAAAAATAAATTAAATACCATGATTGCTTGCTAATATATGAGGGGGTTCATGTTTTCCAGAACTCTCCTTCTGTTGTAGGAATAGGTGTGGTGAAACCTCATCTCAAACCTAAGCCTTGACCACGCCAGTCCTAAATTTAGACTTAGTCCCTTTTTTTAATGAAAAGCAAAGCATGAAGGTGCCATAAATAGGAAAAATTCGTGTTATTTCTGCAGCAGTGCCTGGTAGCTTTTAATAATTAGCACAACCTTCCATTTCATGTTGGCCTCTGATGAATTAAAATATCCCTGCTATGAAAGCTTGCTCTCTTTCACCAGATGCAGCAGTTTTGTGGGATGCCAGGGGAGGGAACCAGGAGGGATGGATAACTGGATCAGCCCAGGGAGGATCCATCATCCAGCCAATGGAAATCTCAGAATGCCTGGGTGGGTCAGGTTGGGAGGGACCACAGTGGGGTCACCTGGTGCCACCTCCCTGGCCCAGCTGGGCCATCCCAGAGCACAGAGCTCAGGACTGTGACCAGAGGGTTCATCCCATTGAGTTCCTGGGTGTTTTATTCCATGGGGACTCCTCAGGTGTGCAGAGGACTTCTGCCCAGTTGAGATAAGGGCAGGTTTGCTCAAAAGACACCCTGAGACCTCCTTCCCCTCCTTGGAAACCCCATCCCAGGGAGGCTCTGATGAGGGGGGAATTGATAGGGAATATCCCGAGTGAACTGCATTGGGAAAATGCTGACAAGCCCCGCATCTGCCTCATTTCTTCACAGAAAAACTCCTGGGGGGAGCAGAAAATATCTGAAGGAGGTTGTGGTGGTGTGGCAGGAGGGGTGAGGCTGCCAAGCACCTCCTTCCCAGGGTTTTCTGGGTCACTTTTCTCTGTTGGTGGCCCCTGCCTTTCTCCTTGGAGCCACAAGCACCAGAAATCACCACCCATCGCTGGGCAGGGCCAACTCTGCCTCCTCCTCCCCGGGGATGAAACTCATCCTGCTCATCCTCAGCATCCAGGATAAACCCTCACCTTCTCTCAAAGGAAAAGGCTGCTTCAACTCCAGCCTAATGAAAATCCTGGCAGTGAGCAAAGATCCCAAAGTGGAGTGGGGAAAATTTAATTGGCTTGAAGGGAAAGCAAACATGGGCTGGGCTGGTCCTGATTGCTCCTGGAGGGAAGGGATGGGACAAAACTGAACTGGGAGATGCTTCAGCAGCACTGAGGGATAAACAGCCTTTTAGGAGCTCTTGTTGTGAAGAGAAACTGGCAACAGAAACAGACTCTTTTTGTTGGGAATGGTGGGAGGAAGGTAAAAAATAACAGTGGTGGAAAACTTCACCAGCTCTTTTCTACGCCTCATCTGCTGCTTTATTAGTACTCCTAAATCTGTTCTGCTAAGTATAAACACCACCAAATTTACATAAACTTCATTAAAAGCCTGTGTCTCAACTCTGCTGCTCCTGTAGCACACCCAGGAAATGGAGAACTTCAAACTCCTCTGCAGCAAAACAAGAGAAACAAAACAGCATTTTAAGGGTGGTTTTGATTTTTCCCCCCCTCTTTATTTATTTCTGCCTTTGTTTTCACCCTGGTTCACAAGGTTTGTGGATGACTTCCCTTTCCCTTTGGGGTCCTTTCTTCCCAGACCTGGAGCAACGCTTCCCATCCTCAGAGCACATTAAAAAGGAGAAGTGGAATCGTGACAAAATACGGAATGTGATGGGTTCTTCTCAGAGCTTTTATTTCCCTTCTGGTCCTGCTGCTTGTGTCCCCAGCCAGGCTGATTGGAGACACCCAGAAAACATTCCAGCAGTGCTGGAACAGGAAAATTCCTCTGAGAGATGCTGTAGGATTCAGGATGTGCTGGTGAGGAGGAAGAGGACCCTATTTCTGGTTGGTCATCACTTAAATAAATCCTAAAAAGGGTTTGTGCCTGGCAGTGCTTGCTGGAGCTTGCTGGAGTGCTGATTTATCTTTGGAACTACTTAAAGGTTTGCTGGGATGTGGGGTCATGTGCCAAGCGCACCCAATGCCTCAGTTTCCCCAGAAAATTTGACCTTTATTGGATTTGGGCCGTTCTATTAATGGAATCATAGATTCATGGAATGGTCTGGCTTGGAAGGAACCTTAAAGATAATTTCGTTCCACCTCTTCCATGATCCCAGGTTGCTCCATGCCCTGTCCAGCCTGGCCTTGGATACTTCCAAGGATCCAGGGGCAGCCACAGCTTCTCTGGACAACCTGTTCCAGAGCTTCATCACCCTCACAGTAAAAATTTTTCTCCTAATATTTCATCTAACTCTACTCTCTTTCAGTTTGAAGCCATTCCTCCTTGTCCTACCTCTCCAGTCTCTCTCCATCTTTCTTGTAGCTCCCTTTAGGGACTGTAAGGCCACAATGAGGTCACCCCAAAGCCTTTTCTTCTCCAGGCTGGACAATCTGAATTCTCTCACCTTTTCCTCACAGCAGAGCTGTTCCATCCCTCTAATCAGCTTGGTTCTCCCTCTGCATCAGCGCTGGAGCAAAAATAGGGAAAGAATCCAGGGAAATGTTTAGAAGGGATTGAGTTCACCCTCATAATGTGATGCCTCTCTCAAGGAGAGCATCTGGCCAGACAAATGAAAACACAACCTTCCCTTGCCTCCCTCCCCGCTGACACTCTGGTGGGAAGAAACCTGAGAACCCTTCAATTCCACACCAGATCTGCTAAAAAAAGAAAAACCAGGTGAAGGAGCTGCTTTTTCATTCAGCAGCGAGGAGCAGGAGGTGGGGGCAGAGAATTTGGTTACGTGCCCTTCCACAAGCAAAGCATTTCCCCTTCCCTCCTGCCCTTCCCCAGCGCCTCAAACGCTGCTGGGAACAAAGTGTCTCCCTCCAAGATTAGCCCTCCCAGTGCTCATCAGCAAGTGCTGCTTCCCGAGATGTTCCAGCTTGTGCCTGCTCTTCTCCCACCGCTTTGAAGAGCTCCTGACAGCTTGAGGGAGAGGGTGGGATGCTGTTGCTGCAGCTCCGCCGTATGGCCCCAGCCACGCTCCTTCCCCAGCTGCCTCCCCGTGCCCAGGCACCTGGCAAGGCAAACCTGAACCCCCTGGGCAACCCTAAACCTTCTGGGCAAAGCTCAGGGCTGCTCTGTGGCCACAAAGCCTCTCCAGAGTTCCTCCAGAACTCCCACACTTGTGAATGCTCCCAGAATAACTCTGGGCCTGTGCCTGGGCCCTGTCCGGGAGCTACGGCCACGGTGAGGAGGGCCCTGATCAGCCCTTGCCTCCCTTCAGCCCTCAGGTGATTTAATGAGATGGATTTATTTAATGAGATGGATTTATTTAATGAGATGGACTTATTTAATGAGATGGATTTAGTGCATAGGTTGAAGAGGCGACTCAATCCCTGTGACATTCAGGAAACAATGACCAGGATGCAGCTCCTGTGACTGATTTGAGAGGGGGGCAGACTATAAATATATGTTTTTCGGGAAAACAAGCCCTGAATTAAGGCATTAACTATCAGACTATCTGCTGCCTGGAGAGCTGAAATGGGAGGAAACACCAACCCAGTGAAGGAATTCTTTAGGGAGCAAGGCAGACCCTGCTGAAGGAAGGACAGGTACCAAAGAACCCCCAAGCAAGAGATGGGCAATTATTTACTAAGGGTGCAATTTCCTCCTTTCTTTCCCAAGGATTGGATTAAAGCACTTTGGGAAAAAAATTGTCAGCAAAACAGCCTCACTCCTGCACTAGGGGATGTCTGGATACGGCCCACAAAGATTTCTAATCCCCCAGCCACAACCTCTCCCTGAGATACTGAAGGGAAAACCAAACCCTGCACAGGAACTGGCGTCTGCAGCAAAAAGCTCTCTGGATTCCAAGTATTTCCTTTCAGTGGAGTAAATGATGTTTTATGCCTATAATTAACTGGGAGCCAGTACACATTGGGCTGGTTTTAAGCTGACTCAATGCTGTCTGCAAGGCACAGTGTGATAAAACAATATTCAAATCAACTTCTTAAATGAGCTGGCGAGTGACACAATCTGGAGACAGATGCCAGGAGTAAGTGGAGGTTTGCAAAGCCCCGGGCGCAGGGAGGGATTTCAAGGAGTATTTTCTTTAAAGACTTTGTTTCCAGTCCTCAGGCTGTAAGTTCTGGAAGGCTGTGGCTTCTGAAGAAGCTGAGTTCCTACAGACTCGCTGTAATGTTATTTGTCTAGGGGAAAAAAAGGATCCAAAAGCGTTGGAGACAACTGAGGTTGGAAGCCATAGATGCTGGGAGATTTATGTTGGATATTAGGGATAATTTCTTCATGGAAAGGGTTATCAACCACTGGCACAGCTGCTCAGGATGAGTTCCCAGCCCTGGAGGGATTTAAAAGACGTGTGGATGTGGAAATTGGGGACATGGGTGAGTGGTGGCCTTGGCAGTGCTGGGTTAATGATTGGACTGAAAAATCCTAGAGGGCTTTTCCAACCTTAATGATGATCTGAAAACCAGAATCCCTGGAAACATTCAAGGCCAGGATGGATGGGGCTTTGAATAACCTGACCCTGCCAAAAATGTCCCTGCTTATTGCAGGGGAGTTGAACTAAAAGACCTTTAAAGGCCCCTTCCAACCCAAACTATTCCATAATTCTCAGATGTGCCAAAGTTTGGATGAGTGCGAGATACCTCAAGTTGAAAAACCCTGCATTTAGGGGGGGGCTCCCAATTGTCACCTGCTTGTGGGCCACCTGCTGAGAGCCCTGGTGGTCCCTGGAGGTTGTGGCTGTGCCTCCAGTGGGGCTGGAGAGCAGCTCAGCCCAACCCAGAGTGGGAGCTTTTCCCACAACAAAGTGATTCCACCTGAAACATTTGCAGCTCCAGCGCCCCAGGAGGAGCTGCTGGAAGTTTGACTCATGAGGAGACCTCCCAAATGCTGGTGGATGGATCAGGAACCTGAAGGTCACCCTGAGGGTGCTGGTGACTGCCCCAACCACCTCATCCTCTCCCTGTAGGACATGGCCATGCTTCCAATGGGGCTCCTAATGGCCATTAATACCTTTTAATCCCCACTGCTTGGAAAACACAGTGGTTCTGGAGGTGTTTGACTCTTCTAAAGCCTGTAACTGTGCCTGTCATTTAATCAGACTCCTCCCCTTTAAAGGGTTCTTTGCTTATTGCTGCATTTCATTATGCTGAACCCCACAGAACCCTGCAAACCCCCACCAGGTTTTCTTTCTGTGCAATAAAAACCAAATTATAAAAAAAGACTGAAATTGAAATGAACCTTTTTCACTTGAATGAAGTGGAAGCATTTTTCCTTGGTCTGATGGAAAACATTTTTGTTCAAGGGGGGGGTTGGAAAGTTGATCCCACCTGGAACAAAACTTGATGTGATCACAGATTCCTGCACGGCTGAAGGCAAAACTCCTCCCCTTAGCTCTTGATGTGGTGGTGGGAGTCACCTCCATGCACAGCCAGCTCTGTTTCCTCAGGAGAGGGGGGTTTGTTTGTTAACATTCTAGAATTAATGACAATTTCACATTTTAGATCAATAAAATAATAAACACAATTTATGTCCACAGAAATTGCAGTTGTGTCCAGGGAGCTTTCAGTGAAGGAAAAAGATATTTCAGAGCTGCACTGAAGCAGGACAGAGGAGAGGAGAATTTCTGGGGGTGCTGTTGTGCTTGTGACCTGTTCCAGACTTTGGGGGTGCAGAGGTGGAGATACCCAACACACCCAGGTGGGCAAACAGCTCCAGCTCTCTCAGGATGTGCTCAATCCCAATTTTCACCCACCAGGGCTGCAATCTCTTCCCCCTGTGGAACAGAGCTGTCTCCAGGCCTCCTGGACCCACCTGAGAGGGCTCTCAGGAGCCTCTGGAATAGATGTGGATGCTTCAGCTCCATTCCCAAGGAACAATCTCACTGTGATCCCCATCAATCCCACACTTGTCATTCTTTTTTTTCTTCTTTCATGAAACTGGACAGGAAAGAAGAATGGATTCACTGTTCCTGACCCTCTGGCTGGGAGCAGAAACATTTCCAGGAGGGCACAGGGGACATCACCCCGTCTCCTGCCCTGCTGACCCCATTTGGGACTGGCAAAGGAAGCAGATATTGATCTTAATCCCTTTTTCCTCTGCTGTGAATACTCTGAAGCTCCTCCTGACCCTTTACTGACCAGTGAAGGTTCTGGTTTCTCACACTCCAGATGAATTCTAGCATTGGCAGAAGCTGTCTGGATGAGAAGCAAAAAAGAGATACAGCTGGAGGGCAGCTATTACAGCCAAAAAGATGAAGGAAAAAAAATAAAAGAAGAAAAAACCCTAATAAAATTGTAGCAAACTTCCTGGGGGCATGGAAAGAAGGGAAATAGACTTTCAAAGAGCAGATGTGACTTGCAAGGCAAGCACCTGCAAGGATACACTTCCACTGAGCAAGGATTTGCAGTTTTATGATATTCCTGACCTCCAGCTGGCTGTAACCCTGGACAAGGGGCCATCAGGACATCCCAGTGTCCCCTTCAGGTCTGACTGCTCTGCTGAAGCCACTCCTGCAGCACCTGAGACTTGAGGCACCTCAGGATGAACCTTCTGTTCCTGTTTTGCTCCTCTGAAGCAGTCCCAGGAGTCAAAATGTCTTCCAGAAGCACCCAAGTGAGGAGCTGGAGGGAACTGCTCCCACCTCCTTCCCCTGCTTTCCAAGGACACACAGGGAGGGTCTGCAGCACCCCATCCTGCCCTTCCCTGAGCTCTGAAATCATCTGGGATAAAACACAACCTCCCTGCTCTCCAGGATGTTACCAAGCATCCCTTTCTCAGCTTTGGTGCTGTCCAGCACTTGGGGATAATGGAGGAGTAGGAATGGATCACTTTGTGTCACCAATCAGAATTTATTTCCCTTCTTCCCTAAACTGTGAGTTCTTGAAAGTGTTGTCATGGCTACTGAGGAGTGAACTTGACTCACTTGGGCAGCCTTTGTTCCCTCCAAGTGAGCTGATCTGAAATTTGTCGAGGCTCTCTTGTCACCGGCTGCAAAAATATTGTAGCTGTTTCTCAAGGGGAGCTTCCTCTGCAAGTTGAATATAAAGGGCACAGCCAGAGTCCAGACCTGCTGTAATGGAGGGGTTTTAGTGCCCCTGGGTGCCCTCAGCAAATAACTCTTTAATTGTTCCCTTCTTTCCAGCAATTTCCCTGCCACACAGCAAAAGGTCAGTCTGCTGTGAGGTCCTCTGCAATTCCTCCGCTGGGCTGTGTTACAATATTTTCTGATCAATGGTTAAAACTGGCGTCTCTTTATTCTAATGGAACCTCCTCCACTGGAGAATAAATTCCAAGAAGGGTTTCCAGGGGCACTGGAATATATATCGTGTTTCTGGCTCAAATGAATGCATGACATAATTCCACTAAAATCGATGAAATTGTGCTCAGGGATGCTGCTGCACTGCTGATATTAAAGCTGCAAGGATGTGGTTTTATTGCTACTTACTGCTTACCCTTAATCTGTTTTAATATGATCCCAGTCCCACATCCATCAGGGGGGAATCCCCAAGGGCTTTGAGCAACCCATGTGGAAATCAGAGGATGGAAGGAAGTGGAGTGGGGAGAGTTCTCCCATGTGAGTATTGAAGTTCCTGATCATAATGTGGGAAGCAAGCAGACGCTCTCCTGAGGAGTGTGGAGTCAAAACAGATGATGCAGATCCATGGCAGATACTGGTTTCTGTAGCTATCAGCATCAACAAAAATAATCTGGTTTATTAGGAGATCTTCTCAGACAACAGATATTTCACCAGCCAATAAATAGTCCCTTACCAGTCCTTAAAAAAAAAAGGAAACCCCCCCCCCCCCAAAAAAAAAAAAAA
>VZTR01006838.1:22622-34114 GCA_013400775.1 Chaetops frenatus | reverse complement strand
GCCACAGTGGCAAAGAAAAACCAGAGCTTAGGGAGCTCATTTAACAAATTTAATCTTTTCCTTCTCCTCAGGAGCATTGCCTCCTCTGGCAGCCTTAGGCAGGATCCAAACCGTCCTGCTCTGTGCGTTTAGCATCCCTATATCCTACAGACAGACAGATATATATATATATATATATTGGGCCTGAATCTCTTCCAAGTTTTCATCCATGAACTCACGAACTATGAACCAAATTATCATGTCCAAATTCCTCTTCTCACCAGCCTGAGTCACAGAACTGTGGAATCATTTAGGTTGGGAAATGCCTCCAAGATCATCCAGTCCAAACTGGGATCAATCACCTCCTTGTCACCCAGCCCAGGGCACTGAGTGCCACATCCTTGGACACCTCCAGGGATGGGGACTCCAATACTGCCCTGGGCAGCCATTCCAATGTTTAACAACCCTTTCCATGAAGAAATTCCTCCTGATGTCCATCCTGAACCTCCAGTTCTGCTTTTCCTTTGCACCCAAAACCCCCTTCAGTAAATCCTCCTTTCCCTCCAGTCTCTTTCCCACTAAAACAGCTGTGCCAAGTGCATCCCCAGGGCTGGAATGGCTGCAGATCCTGGAGTCCAGGGGGCTTTAGTGGGGCTGGTTGATGGTAACACCTGCCTTTCATGGCACACTAAAAGCACAGCAGTGCCAGCACTGGATCCTGTGTGCAGCTGGATGGGGCAGGACTTGCCAAACTCCACATTGGAGGCTCAGGAGTTGAGGAGCTTGAAGACAGAAGCTGCTCTTGGTCACTTTTGGGCCTGAGGTTGTAGCTGGGTTTCCACCTGTGGGTACATTGTTTGAGCATCCCAAAAATTTGGGTAGAGGATAATTCACCCTGTCTTCATCTTAAAAAAGCCAACAGCCCTCAATTCTGGAAAAGATTTCACCCTGGGAGATTTTCTAAGTTTTTTTCCTTCCTTTTTTGGTACATTCCCTCTTGAACAGGCTTCCCAGGGAATGGGCACAGCTCTGAGGCTGCCAGGACTCCAGGAGGGTTTGGACAATGCTCTCAGGGATGCACAGGGTGGGGTTGTTGGGGTGTCTGTGCAGGGCCAGGGGTTGGACTGGATGATTCTTGTGGGTCCCTTCCAGCTCAGGATATTCCATGATTCCATGAGGTTAAGTAGAGCATCATCCAGCTTTTTTGGAAAAAACCAAATCCTGATTTTCTTCCTGGATTCCAAGCCTCCACAGGAAGGGCTTCATTGTGATGTGATCAATTAAAAAAGCCCTTCAACAAGACCAGGACTGTCCCAACCACCTGGAGGTCCACCACAGCAGCTCTGCTGGACTTCTGGGTATCTCCAGGTGTCCCCAGGGAATGTTCAACACTTGTTTGATTCAAGGATTTCCATATTTGCCTTCCCCATGACTTGCATGAAATGCTGGGCTGAAAGACACCTCGAGTAGGACTCACGAGATTCCACCCAAAATGTGCATTTCAAAAGCTGGCCTGGACTCAAAATGTGGTATAATATCAAATTATGGTTGAGCTCTTGTTAAGAAAGGCCTTCTCTGAGCCAAAGCCATTTATGTGGAATCATGAACCCAAAGCAAAGCCAGCTGTGGGCTCGTAGGCCCTGGCTGGTTGTAGGATCACAATAATGCAGCTGTGTATGCTCAAACCACCCCAAAACTGCACAAACATCGACCATTTTGTGCTTCCTCTCTCAGAAAGAAATGAAGACCTGACGTTTGGGTGAAATCTCTGCTTGTTTGTCAATCCTGGAACTTTGGAATGTGGTGTGCCACCAGGTTTTCCACAAAATACCCCAGGGAAGGTGAAGAAGCCTCAAGTTCTGAGCCTTGGCGGGCACTGGTGGAGGAGAGAACCCACTTTATCCCCCAGCTCGTGTCCCTCTAACAGGATTAACCATTGATAAAATGAAAAAAAAACCTGTTTGGAGTTAGTTCTAAGCAGCAATTGCTGCAGGGAGGGAAGTGACACTGGGGAGGAGGCATCTTGTGGAACGTGCAGAGATTTTAAACTCCTCTGCATCCTCCCAGTGGTAAAGGCTGAATTTATTTTGTATTGGGGGTGGGTTTTTTGCTTTTAAAGGGGAAAAGGTGTGTGGTTCTCCCATAGCAGGAGGAGTCTGAGGAGAGGGAGGCAGGGTCAAATCCCTGGGGAGAATTCAACTCCTCCAGCAAAAAAAAATTCCAAATTTTCTCAGAATCCAGGCAGGACCACAGGAGATAATTCAGACTGCTACGAATTCTCCTCAGAAGCCCTTTCTGCAAAGCTGCTTTCATTTCCAAGCTACTTTGGAGATAGGAAGGTACCAGGAAGATATTTTCAGGCTAACATGAAAGCACCATTTTTTCAAGTGAAGAAAAACTATTTGAGAAATTTTTTTCCCCCCTTTTCTGTGCACTGCCTAAGAAATATGTCGTCAGCTCGTCCCAGTGCCAAACCTTCCTTATTTACATGTATTCCCAGGAGGGGATTGACTAAGCTTTCCATTACTCCATAGCATCTTGGCTCCTGCACAAAACCACTACAAGGCTTGGAGGACTAAAAATATATAAAGTTATACTGAAGATGGGGTAGAGAAGTTGCTGGCAGCTGAAGGTGACTTTGCTTTCCATCCTAATCTTGCTAAATTAATTAATTCATATTAATTTTGCAATTTTGAGCAGATCCCAGGAAGGATTTTTCCTAAATCTGGGCAGTTGTGAGTGGATCCAGCACCGCTGCAAATAAATGACCTGTGCTTCTAAAATCTATTGATTTTTTATGTCACTTGACCCTTTTTCTGCCTGGAAATTGTCCCGCCAGGTCCTGAACTCTGCTACCTCCTGGCAGAAAACTCTTCCATTTGAGTTGCAATAAACACAATTACTTTTGGCTTCATTGTATTTCTAAGAGAGCCACAAAGGACATAAATTCAGTTAGAAAACCCCAGGATATCCAAGAGAGGCAAAACAGAAAAAAGCGCCGCATGTGGCAAATACGGCCCGACAGCTGCAAAAGAAATAATTACTGACTATCAAGGAATCGGAGCAGAAATCAGCCCCAGCCACCATCCCTGGGTTGTAAAGGAAAGGATTTCAGGTCCTGGGGAAGGAGGTTTATCACCACATTGCACATTTCCCATCTTTGCTGTCAGATAAAGCCAAGCCCAGTCCATTCCCCATCCCAGAGTGTCCCAGGCTGGGATAACTTCGCTGCAGTTTCCCTGTCGTGGCAGTGGCAGCTGTTCTGCTCCTAATCCAGCTGACACCACGAGTGCCTTTAATTAACAAGGAGGGAACAGGATGAATTAAACCTGGAGGTCTGAGTCATTAACAATTGAGATCATTTAGACGAGGTGTTTTCCCAGCAGGGTGGTGCAATTATTAATTATAATGATCCGACGGGCTGATATTCCTCGGGATCCATGGCAAGGTGTTAAATATTGCAGGGGAATAATTTGTGCAATTCAATCCACAAGAAAGGTTTAGAAGGATATGGGTCCCTTTAGGGCCTGGCATGAAGCATCCATGTGGATGTTCTCAAACTTTGCCAGTCCCTCTGGCTGCTGGGCAGGAGATGTCCAGCTCCCAGTGATCCCTTGACTGACCAAACACGTTGTGCTTCGTGATTAAAACACAGATAATCTGCTGAATGATTAATTAGCATGCCAAGGATGGGAAATCCCTAATTTTAGATGTATATTTTTTTTCAGGGCTTTATAGATGGATGGCCAGCACAGGTGAGGTGTCAGAGGGATGAGCTGGGGAGAAAAGGATCTTCCTTTCCTCATCCTCCCAGAATGCTGGGAAATTCCTCCCTCAGCACTTCTCAACCATCCTTGTCCTGGAGTCTCACACTGGATGGAACCAGGAGCTAAAACCTGTGTGGGTTGGAGATTTTGTCTTTGATTTGTGGGTTCCACCAGCAGAGGTTGAAAGGAAGCCTGATCCCAACTTGTGGATTGTGTTCGCTCCACCGGACCTGCACTAATTCTCCCCTGAATGATTTGGCTGCAGGAAAAGCTGCTTTTATTTATTTTTTATTGTGGCCTTCCAGTGCTTTCAGGGGGGCTGTAAGATGAGGACAGGGCCTGTTGCAGTAGGACAAGGCGTGATGGTTTTAAACGAAAAGATTCAATTTAGATTAAAAATAAGAAAGAAGTTTTTTATTATGAGGCTGATAAACACTGGCACAAGTTGCCTGGAGAAGCTGTGGCTGTCCCATCCTTGGAAACACTGAAGGTCAGTTTGGATGGGGCTCTGATGCAGCTGAAGATGTCCCTGCCTATGGCAGGGGGACTGGACTAAATGACCTTTAAAGGTCACCTGTCAGCCAGGTACCCATTTTCAGAGATTTTCCAACATTCACTAAAGCATTTTGAAAACCTTCACTGACTTGAATTTCCCAGTGCTGCTCCTTAAGGAATTTCTCAGTTTGCAGTCCTGCTTTGCCCCCATCACCCAGCTGGATCTGAATTGACATAAACACATCAATTCCAAGCTCATTTTAAACTTCAGTCTCTGAAACCTCTTCTTTTCTTTCCAAACTGAAGTCTGAAATGCCTTCACCTCCGTGGCTCCCTGCGATGCTGTGTCCTGCCTCACTGCACATGACACCAGCAATCTTTTTCTCAGCTGCAATCACCACTGTCAATGGTTTTGTATCATCAGCTGGGCCATTGGCAGAAATGTGAGGGCCAGACAGAGCCCACAAGTTCCCTGTGTTACTTCAGCACCAGCTCTGCATTGATTTTGGCCAGGAAAGCCAAGGAGCAAAGCTATGGATCCGTCCCTTCCCGTGCTGGGGTTGGAGAATGACCCAGGAATTTTGGGCAGGCAGCACCACACAAAAATTCCCGAGCCAAGTGAAACGCTCAGCTTCCCTTCCTGACATCCCTCCTCCTCTCACCCACACACCCACTCACACTCGGTTTATTTAAGCCCCCAGAGAACCAACCAGGAGAGAGAGAGTAAAAAAAAATTATCTCTGAGACAACGTGGAAAAAGCCAAGTGGTTGTGGCCAGAGAGTTTGCAGAGCCCAGCGAGGGTGAGGGGAGGCTGAGGTTGTGGTTGGGACCACACCAGGAGGTGCAAACAGCCTCTCCACCTCTTACCTCACCGAGGCAGAGCTATCACAACTCTCCCACACACCAGCCCAGCAGGGTCTGAAACACGAAACGGCCTCAGACTTAAAAGGGAATTATTTATTTACCTTGCTGGGAGATGTTTTTAATTAAGGTTGCAGCCAGAACTCCTCCTGGTGTTCGTAACCGACGCTGGGACGCCTCGTTATGGATTCAAAAGCCTCTGGAATTTGGATGGGCTGTTCAGCAAAGTGATGATTTTGCTGTTATTAAATTGGGTAGGATTAAATTTCTGGAGAGATGTCCTCGCTGGAAAGGACTCAGTGACCCACTGACCCTCCAGTTGACCCCTGGATTTCCTACAGAGAGCAAAGCAGGTCTTGGAGGTCTTAAACCTCTGGAACCCTGGGAACCATCAGCACCATGAAAATAACAACAGCTGAGTGCTCTTGACCACAGGGGAGGGTTCAATGCTATCTCCAGGTTCAACGTGCACGAAAAAAAGGGGGAAAATACCAAATTATCCCACACCTTTGGAGCCAGCCTGAGCCTTTTGGTGAATTTGCCTCATGGTTTGAACCTCCATAATTGGTGCTGTCAAACATCATAGAGGGAGGGTGCAATATTATACTCAGTTCAAAAAATCTCACAAAACCTATTCCTGGCTGGAATATGGAGGGAGGAATATAATCCCAGCCCACTCTGAGGCACTTTTCATCAGGCGAGGTTTTCTTTCTCTCGCAAGCCTCTGTTTCCGTTTTGATGTGATTTTAAAATAAAAAACATATAATCTAAACTGTTACAGCAATTTTTCATGTGTTTGAAAACCACAATGAGCAAATATTTTAGGAACAGTTGCTCTAAGGAAAAAAAAAATTTAAAAAAAAATTAAAAGCTGTGGGGGAAAAAAAAAGAAAAAGCCAGGATTTTCTTTAGGGGAAAAAACGCCTCTTCATCCATAGACCATGTTTGGCCTTTTTCTTGAGAAAGGGGGAAAAAAAGATATGGTTCAGTAAAAGCTGAACATTCCAAAGGGTGTGAAATGAGCTGGCGTGAGCATTAGCCTTGTTCTGACTCTTTTAGAGTCTCAGCTCACCTCATATCTCTGTTTCTTTTCAGCTGGGAGACAGAGGAAACAATTTGTACAAATGATTGCTCGGAGAAAGGCCACAGCAATTTGTACATGCTAATCAGGTTGTACCTGCCAATCATGCCTTATTTTCAGTAGTATCTGTGGTTTGCAAATGCACAGAGTCAGAGCAGGGGATCTATTCATAGACACAAGCCAAAATAGATGTATTTTCTCTGGTCAGAGGCATCACAAAAGCATCCTCCTTAAAATTATGCAACCGTTTGCTATTAGCAGTGATTCACGGATGCCAGCCGGAATAAATATATAAATAGATAAAGCTGATCTCTGGGACATTCCTGAGTCATCTGGAAGCCAACCTTGGCTTCTGGGGGACAGGATGACCCAGCTTTTCCCTCTGCCAGTGGTACTACTGTGGAAATTAGATGTGTGTGTGTGTGTGTGCCTGTGCCTGGCACAAGCTGTAAAACAGCGTTTGTAACCTTGCAAGGAGGTCCAGAGCCAGAATTGATACCAAGGCAAGAATTAATATCCAGGCAAGAATTAATATCCTGGCAAGAATTAATATCAAGGCAGAACAGCTCAAATCCTCCAACTCATCCCTTCTTTTCAGGCTGATTTTGTATTTCAGTTGAGTCACGTTCAAGGGGCCCCATTTGCGACAGCAGCTCCTGCTGATGCTCAAAACCTTGGGAAGTGCTCAGCACTTTGGAAACCTGGACAGAAAGGGGAAATTATTGCTTCCTTCTGAGCTGTTGATGGCACCAGCCCAGGCTGTGTGTAATGCAGTGCTTGGAGAAAGGGATGGTCCTGATGACAGTGGGACATGAGGGTTGCTGTTGCTGTGGACGTCGAGCAGAGCCCACATCCAGCTGGGCTGGTGCTCCCAAAGCTGGGAACTTCCTGCATTTCCTTATTTCCCTCTCTTTTTGAAAGAGGAGAGCGCTGCCAAGGGTTGGGAGAGGAGGCTGAGGGAGAGATCAGCAGGATCTCTTTGGGAGAACCACATCTCAGGCTTCAGCAGCTTCTGAAGAGCAGCAGCCAGAGCCAGGGGTAAGGTCTGGGAAGGCTTTGGGCTGATTTGATCCTTTTTGTTGCTGAGCTGGGAAACCCTGGTGACTCCAGGGCCCAGCCATTGACCAGAACCTGGGAAAAAGTGACCTGAGGATCACCCAGCTGCCTCCCTGACTCAGAAAGCCACTGCACGTGGCAGTGAGGGCAACAGAATGAGGGAATAGCAACTGGCTGCCCAGGGCAGTGCTGGAAATCACAGACACAGAATGTCCAGGTTGGAAGAGACCTTCAAGATCGTCAAGTCGAACCCATGCCCCAACTCCTCAACCAGATCATGGCACCGAGTGCCACACCCAGTCTCTTTTTAAACACATCCAGGGATGGTGACTCCACCACCTCCCCGGGCAGAGCATTCCAGTATTTTATCACCCTTTCTGTAAAAAACTTCTTCCTGATATCCAACCTGTACTTCCCTTGACACAGCTGGAGACTGTGTCCTCTTGTTGAAAGAGACCGGAGCACAGCCACCTTTCACGGAGTTGCGGACAGTGACAAGGGCACCTCTGAGTCTCCTTTTCTCCAGGCTGAACACCCCCAGCTCCCTCAGTGCTTCCTCACAGGGTTTGTGCTCCAAGCCCCTCTCCAGCCTCACTGCCTCCTCTGGGCTCTCTCAAGAGTCTCAAGGTCCTTCCCAAACTGAGGGGCCCAGAACTGGACACAGCACTCGAGGTGGGGCCTCACCAGTGCCAGGTACAGGGACAGAATGACCTCCCGGCTCCTGCTGGCCTCACCATTCCTGATACATCCCATCCCTGGAAGTGTTTGAGTGTCCATGTGGCACCTGGGGACAGGGTGGTGCTGGGCCAAGGGTTGGACTCAAAGCTCTCATCCCTTTCCCACCCTGAATGAATCTCTGATTGCATGAAACTGTCTCAGCAGGACTGCTTTGGGAGAGCTGCCAGCCAAGTCTTTCCCTGGAGCAGTTTCACTCGGGCAGAAATGCCAAGGAAAACATTGGCAGCACAGGAAACCTGGCCAAAACCTTGGGGACAAACCCCCTCCATCCTGCTACTGGTGCTGCTTGTCTGTGTCATCATCCATCCCAGGGGCTCTGAGAGAGATGAAAGTAAATTTACCCACCCATACAAATTGCTGATTTTCCCTTGAGCTGAAGGAGCAAGAGGCCAGGTATTTTTGGAGCTGCTGGAGCAAGGTACCAGCTGCTCATGTGTGTCTGAGAGCAGCTATTTATGAAATTTTTAAGCCCAAAACTTTAGGGTTTTGCTGCTTTGCTGCATGGCCCCAAGTTGTGACTGGAAGTGAGTTTTTCTTTACTGGACTGCAAAGAGCTGAGCTTTGGGATGTAAATCTCAGCTAAAGCAGCAGCCACAAACAGCAAGAGGTGAGTTCATGTTGCATGTCACCAGCCTGGCAGGGACAATTAGCACCTCCCTTAGCCTGGCCTGGTCCACCGAGGGATCTCAAAGCAGATTGCAAATAAAAGACTTGGAAGCTGCCTGGAAAGCTTGGCCATGGCTGGAGCCCATCTTGATCAAGCACTTGAAAGGGCTTGAAAGCCCCTCTTGATCAAACATTCTGAAAGCTCTTCCACTGTAGAAGAGCTCTTTCAGAAATGCCCACACAACCAAAATAGGAATGAAAAAATTTCCCTTGTTGTGGAGGAGCTGACACAAAGTCAGATTTTTCTATCTGTGCTCCAAGTCTCTGTTTTCTCCTCGTTTTTCTGCCTGCTCTCCCCTCTGGGTCCTGCTGAAGCTGCCTCTCCTCCTGGGCTCTGGTTCCCAACACGGAGCTCCCTCACAGCCACCTCCACCACACTCCAGCTGCTGTCCTCTGCTCCTTGGTCCTTGCTCCTGCAGGTTTCCCGGCCCAAGTGGCACCTCCTCTCTCTGAGGGATGAGTTTCCACACCACATCCAGCCCAGCCTTACTTCTGCCCCAGTCTTGCTTTTCTCTGGAGTGGCGACGCTTGGAGTTCCTCACCCGCCTTAAAGCAGAGCCCAAGAAATGTCCCTGCTGCTTCTGGAAATCAAGAACACCTGAGGTTTGCATTAGAACTGCTGTAAACTCCGAGTTTGTGGGAAGACAGGTGAAGTTTAGGCTGGAAAATGTGTTTGTGATGGTGTCTGGGGGGGGTGGATCGAAATCTTCCTCAGGGACCATGCAATTGGCTAAAGGATTATTGTACCAGCTCAAGTTTCACCCAGGATCCCAAATGTTTTAAATTATCTGCAAGGAGAGAACAGTGAGGGGCATGAAATTGAGCATCCAGCTTAATTCTTAGCTGGAAAAACCAACAGAAATCCAGGTTTCTGAGACCCAGACACAAAGCCTGGACACAAAGCCCTCACTGTTGACCACACAGAATTTTACCAAGCCACAGCCTTGCCCCTCTCTGTGCTTCTGAATCCATAAGATATTTTTCCAGACTTTGTCCCCTCCCATTCCATCACCAATCACCAGGTCCCAGACAAATCTCCACCAGCAGATGCTTCCCACCAAGCCAGACTTTTCCAGGCATTGGAGAAGGGAAAGGAGAGCAGGCAGGACCCACCTCTCAGCCAATGTCACAGGGAGGGAGACAAAAATAAGCGGGGTTGGGGGGGAACCTTTTCTTTACTTGTCTAGAAAGTGGCAGGAAGACTTTTTGCCTCCCAAAGTGTGAGTCAGGATGAGCCAGCTCTCCTCTCCAGGCCTGCCTTTACCTGTCAGCTGGATTTTGCTTGTTACACTGCAAAGTTGGCCTCTGAGGGTTCCAGTATTCAAACAAGAACTCAACAAAGGTAACAACAAACAACAGAGCAAGCCATGTCTCAGACAACTAATGCTACAGGGAGAAAGGGGAAAGCAGGGGAGGGAACCTCTTTTTGCTTCTCTGGAAGGATTTATTTATAGCTCTGCCATGGCTGTGCGAGGGCAAGGCTCTGTTTCCAGATAGCCAAAGAGGATAAAACCAATTGTTTCTTCCAGTTTTGGATTAAGCACATCAGCTTTGCCAAATTTGCAAAGAATCTTTTCAATGCCAACTGCTGAAGGACAGTGCCTTGCTCCATGTCTGCACCCCCAGTGTTTGGGCACATCCCTGGGAACTGAAGCCCAGCCTGCAATCCAGCAAGGAGAGGAATCTTTGGGACAGCTTCCCACCCATGGAAGGGCCTCTGGAGAGACCTGAGGGGATGAATTTGGGCTCCACTGCTTGGGTCTTGCAGTGCCCAGGGACAGAGTGGACCCTGCCAGGGGGCTCCTCACACCAAGGGGACACAAAGCCTGAGGAAAAAAGCAGAGCCATTCTCCAGAGGGGATTTTCTCCTCTGACCTGAGTGTCCTTCACCACAAACACCCACATTCCTTTATCCACATCTCAGGGAACGGTTTGGGTTGGAAGGGATCTTAAAGCTCATCCAGTGCCACCCCCCTGCCATGGGCAGGGACACCTTCCACTGTCCCAGGTGGCTCCAAGCCCTGTCCAGCCTGGCCTTGGACACTGCCAGGGATCCAGGGGCAGCCCCAGCTTCTCTGGGCACCCTGTGCCAGAGCCTCCCCACCCTCACAGGGAAGGATTTCTTCCCAATATCCAATCCTGCCCTTCTTCATCCTAAGGCCATTCCCCCAATTTAGTCCATTTCCATTATTTATTTTCCTTTCAAAAGTTGCAGCCCAGTGTGGCTCTTTCTGCCACAGGACCTTGTTTCCCCAGCTAAGAATCCACATTTCAATCACAATTCCTGGTCCCTGTGTGCTGTTTTCCCACAGCATACAGCAAATTGTTTTCTCCAGTCCTCAAGGGGCTCACCCAGAGATGCTGGGATAGATAACATTTATTGGGATGGAGCTAAGGGGAAAAAAAAACCCCTTTTGAGCAATTATGTCTAGGCACAGATTTATGGATTCATGTCTCCCACGCCCTGCCAATCACACCGTGCTATCTCCAGTTCCTACAGAGCCTTACACCCCCTGATCACAAAAATAAGCACAAAAGTTAACTCCAGTAATGAGCAGTCATGGAGAATGGGTTCAGCTCCCTGAGCACAGCGCTGGGAAAGGCTCAGGGTTCTCCCAGCTGACCCCCAGCACTGTTTCCGTCAGAGGGAGAGTTTGCCACAAATCTTCTTTTGTAGCTGACACAGCTCAGGGATGCCAGGTCTTCTCCAGTTGCATTAGGACACCTCTCTTCAGGGAAACAAATACCACTGGGGGGTTTTGGGTTTGTTTTTTTTTTTCACTTCTCAGGCATGGACTCGTTGGAATGACTCCAGAGGTGCAGGGGATGCTCCAAGGGCTGGAGCCCC
>VZTR01006838.1:0-22601 GCA_013400775.1 Chaetops frenatus | reverse complement strand
GGGATAGGTGGGATATTGGGAAGGAATTCCTGGCTGGGAGGGTGGGCAGGCCCTGGCACAGGGTGCCCAGAGAAGCTGTGGCTGCCCCTGGAGCCCTGGAAGTGCCCAAGGCCAGGCTGGGCAGAGATTGGAGCCACCTGGGACAGTGGGAGGTGTCCCTGCCCATGGCAGGGGGGTGGAATGAGATCATCCTTAAGGTTCCTTCCAACCCAAACCATTCCATGATCACACCAGGGGGGCTCTTCAAATACTTCATTGGTTTTAGGTTGAAAATGCATCATTTTGTGCACAACGGAAAAACAAAGCTGGTTTTCCTCTGATTCCTCTTGGAGGTAACTCCCCTTCCATCAAATGTGGGGCTCAAGAGCTGTTTGGGAGCAGAGGCAGAGGATGCTGCAGTTTTGGGGCACGGGCACTCATCAAAAGTCCAACAAATTGTCCTTTCACTGACTTTTTCACTCCGTGGACCATAGCAGCAGCTCAGCATCAGAAGCTCCAGGAGATGCATTTTCCAGCCAGGCATTTCTTGTCAAGCAAAGTGAGTCCTCCAAACACCCAGATGTGCTCAGAGGAACCTGAGGTGACACCCATGGATGTTCCTCAGTGCTATTTTCAGGCTTAATGGCTTCACTGGTTTATTCCTGGCATTTTTCACACTTTGCAGTGGACTCAGGATGAAGTTTGGATCAAATTCTCAATTATTGCTTGGATTTGGAATGCCCTGATTTCCTATCACTCCCAGACACCCTGTGCTGGAGGAGTTCATCTTGGGGACTCCCAACACACAGATTTCAATCCCACAGACCTGTGGGGACAGCAGCTTTGAAATTGGCCTGTTTGGTGTGATTTTAAATGGTGAATCCAGCCAGGAAGCCAGGAAGGAGGGGAAATAAGAACAAAGAGCAAAGCACAGCCCTCAGCAGCCTTTGTTTGGGTGTGATGGATGCTGTATTTGTACAGATCAATGATCCATGGCACTACAGAACAAATTCATTACAAGCAATGCATGATTTTAACTGTGAACCTTCACTCCTTTGGGTCTTTATTTTTTCATGAATATTCTTGACAAAACACATATTTAAGGTTTCCCCCTCCAGGCTTGGCCATCCTTATCACACCAGGCCTGTGTGAAAACAACTCACCAGCTCATTTTTGGGCTCGATGAAAACCCCAGCCCAGTCCTTTGGACAGTATTTCATGAGGAACATTTAATCATCTTAACTGCTCCTGCCTTCCTGAATAAAAGATTGCAGTGCTTTTGCTTTCATCTCCGTACAACTGGAGAGGGAGAACCCTCCAGCTCATCCTGTGAATCCCTTTATTCCTTTTTACATTTCAAAAGGCAGCTATTGTGCAAAAATGCATCTTAAAAGCCCTGGAGCACTGGGGATTTTTTGCTTTATTTTCCCTTCCCAGCACCTCAGTGGATTTCATCTCCCAAACTGTCACCTTCAGCTGGGGTTTGGGCATAATGGGTTTTGCTGCTTGGGTTTGGTTTTTTTTTCCTAGCCCAAATCTTTGCTTTTTGAGCCTTTGGTGTGCCTGGGATTCATCTCCTGGGCTTTCCTCGGGTGGGGTCAACAGCACAAGATTTTCATCTGTTACAGGTGGAGATTTGAGATGCAGAAATCTGGCCCAGATCTCCTGAGGAGTTTTGCCCACCATAGCTCACTCTTTCTGTCACCTGGACTTGGTGACCCACGTTTGTGGTGGCTCAGAGGACTGTGCCCACACTGTCACCATTTTAACCTCATCATCAACTTCAACACCGCTTTATGAACATTTTTTTACCTTTGCATCTTCATCCTACCAGCTTCTGTATTTTAGCTCCAGCCTGGCCAAGTGCAGCCTCCTCCCCATCCAGCATCCAGATTTCTTTCTCTGGGGAAATGCTGGACCCCTCTCCATCACCACCTGAGTGCCTTTGTGTCGTTTAATCTCCTTTCTGAACCCCAGCCTTCAGCCCGGTCCTCAAGCTTTGCTCCATCCCCAACTGGTCTCGGGAACAGCTATTAGATAACAATAAAAGCTGGAAGCTGAAGCTGCAGGAAGGATTTGCCCTTGTAGGAGATTTCTGCAGCCACAGGAGGCAGGACTTAGCAGAGCTCCCATGAGAAACCCATCACTGCAGGAGAGACACTCGTGGCATCCTCAAACTCCTCAGTGCTCGGCTCCTCCACAGCAGCCAAGCTGCCAGCAGCCCTGGGGGACCTGCACACTCCCAGAAAACCAAGACAAAGGGTCACAGGAAGCTCTAAGTGGCTCTAAGAGCCCCAGGCTCTGTGCAGAGAGCTGAATTTTTCATATCCAGCACGAGTCCTGGGGCTGCCCGAGCCCACATTCAGTGCAGGGCTGTTGCAGAGCAAATGTCGTTCCAGAAACATTTTCTTCACGTGCCCCTAAGCCAAGGTGGTGAACGAGCTCTTCTGGTGCCCATCTCCTGTGTCTGTTAAAAAAAACCAGCTTTTTCTGAGTAGAACTAAGTGTCTTCAAGGGTTTCCATGAGGTTTAGGGATGGGAAGAAAAAAGGGAGGTTGTTAATTTCTTGTGTGGTGTTGGCTTTGTTGTGCACCTCGGGAACACCAGGAATAAACTGGGGTGGCTCTGTGCATGGCTGACACCTCCTAAGGTCCAACTCTGCCCTTATCAACACTATCCTGTGCACAGAACCATGGAATCATGGAATTACTTAGGTTGGAAAAGGCCTCCAAGGTCATCAAGTCCAATCTGTGACCGATCCCCACCTTATCACCAGCCCAGAGCACTCAGTGCCACCTCCTTGGACACCTCCAGGAATGGGGACATCAACACCTTCCTGAGCAATCCCAATTTAATTTTAACATTTCCGTGGAGAAATTCTTCCTGATGTCCAAAATTTCTTCCTGGTGCCCAAATGTGTTGCTTCTTCTGGTCTAAACGTGTTTATCAGAGCTATGCCTATAACCACACTTGGAAAATAAAATAATAATTGAGTGTTTGTGACACTGAGAAACAAGTTCTTAAAAAGCACCTGGGATTTCAAGATGTTATTTTATTTTATTTTATTTTATTTTATTTTATTTTATATTTCATTTTGTTTTGTATTTTATTTTATTTTATTTTATTCTATTCTATTCTATTCTATTTTATTCTATTTCATTTTATTTTCTATCTTCCCAGAGGGCGTCTTGAGAATCTTTTAAAACAAAGTAAGCTGAAGAAAATTAAATGGAACTTTTAAATGAGAAAATTGAAGTGTTTTCATGCAAGACTGCTAAAATGTTTCAGTTGTCAAAATGTTTCAGCCTGTGCATCTTTCCAGCTGAATTGATGAGTGTATTAACAGGAATTCAGGGAATGTTTCTGACAACCAGATGAGCTCTTTTGGTTGCATCTCCCACTGCCCCAGCTCCAGAGGGAGCAGGTCAGGTTCTGCTCCACCACAAATCTGAGGGGCTGCTCTGACAAATGCAGCTGCTTTTTGGGTAGGATGAGACAAGACTTGGCTCCCACCACTCCAGTGTGGGACTTGTGCCCTTTAGTGCATTTATCTGTCAGTGCTGAGAGTGAGTCTGTAACCAGCAAAGCTCAGAGCAGGGAACGTGGCATCCTGGAGGAGCTGGGGCTGTGTGTGTGTGATGGCTGGAAAGGATGGAAAATGTCAAACCCTGCAGGGTGGGTGCTCAGAACAACCTGAGCCCGAGCTCTGGCTGCTCAGCCAAAGATGCTGCAGCTCCAGAGATGCTGAACTCCAACCCCCAGAAGTTCAGCCTGGGGAAGAAAAGGTTTTTAGGGAGATCTTCCAGGGCCTAAAGGGGCTCCAGGAGAGCTGGAGATGGACTTGGGACAAGGGGTGGAGGGACAGGACACAGGGAATGGCTCCCACTGCCAGAGGGCAGGGATAGGTGGGATATTGGGAAGGAATTCCTGGCTGGGAGGGTGGGGAGGCCCTGGCACAGGATGCCCAGAGAAGCTGTGGCTGCCCCTGGATCCCTGGAAGTGTCCAAGGCCAGGGTGGACAGGGCTTGGAGCAGCCTGGGACAGTGGAAGGTGTCCCTGCCCATGGCAGGGGGTGGCACTGGGTGATCTTTAAGGATCCCTTCCAACCAAAACCATTTTGGGATTCTCTTTCTTCCCTTTATGGGTTTTAAAGGGAAATATTTGCCCCAACCCCCTACTTGGTGCAAAGGAAGTCAGGAACAAAAATTAGTAACTTCTGGAAACCAAAAGCTACAAACTCTTCTGTTTATCCTTCATTATAATCTCCCTCCCATCTATTATCATTTTTCTTTTATCTATTGTCCTTTTTCTTTTCTCTACTATCCCTTTTTTTCCCTTTCCCATCATGGTCCCAATTAGACTTCCTCCACAAATCCCCATTATCTGCTCCTCCAGAGGCACAAACCTCTCCCCAGACAAACACTCTCAGTTTGGAGATCTGCTGGTTCCACTTCAAACCCCAACATTAACCCTAAAACCAGTTTGATTTCTTTCCTAGGTGGTTTAACAGAAGATCCTACCTCTACCTACAAACCTTGACCAGCAGAGAGAAATCTAAAGATGGGAAAAATCTCCAGGCTGCTCTCAAAGTTGAGCAATTCAAGATGAAAGCACTGAAATTCCCACCCTCCTCCAGCCCCAAATCTCACCATAAAGCTTAAAGGGAACATTTCAGGCCTCTGTGTGACCAGACAGCAGCTGAAAAACCAGGGGAAAGTGCCAGGATCTCCTGGTTTTATTGGCACCATCATCCCCAGCTGCCATCCCACATCCCACCTCTCCAGGGCTGAACCAGCCCAGCGCTGGACTTTTGCACGCCCAGGCCAACACATCATTTCCCTGCTTAAAAAGGACTTGATTACATTAAAAGACCCTTTGAGGATGGAGACTCCCAAGGCAGGAGGGAGCCAGAATTCCCAGGTTCCTCTCTAATCACTGTGCAGTGCTAAATCGAGGTTTTCCAGCCTCTTGGAGAAATTTGTAGGCGAGGCACCGGAAAGGCTCCAGAGGCTGCTGTTGAATTTTGATGCTGTTCATCCATTATGGATGAAGGGGTTTATGTAAGAGTCTTTCCCTGGCGTTCATCTGAGGCCAGGCTGTCCCAGGCTGCAGATGGCAAATCACAGAGGACAAGGGAGAGCAGGGACAGCAGGAGGGAGAAGGGACACAGAGCTGGGACCGCTGCTTTTCTCCTGACAGCTGGGAGCACTGCGCTGCCCAGAAACTAAAAAAGAGCCTCCAGCACTTCATAAAAACTTGTCCTCCCTGCAAGGTACATGCTGCTGTGTGAAATATGCATAAAAGCCTCTGTTTGGACATGGATCATGCTGTGTTTTTTGGATGCAGGAACACCTCTCTCTGTCAGCTTTGCACCTGGTGGATAGAGGGACTTTGCACGGCAGTGTTTCCCTCCTATCCTCCTGGATAATGCTCTGACCACATTTCCCCTGTGGCTGGTGAGCCAGCCAAGCCTTGCTTGCTCTGCTCTCTTTAAACAGGAGGATTAATTAAGCCAGAGAGTTTGCTAATGCACTGTTAGATCTGTCCACAGACAAGGCAGGGAAACGAACCACAGTTAATTAGCAAAGGTGTTGTTAATAAAACAACCAGATCAGAACCTGCCTGGATGGATAATCCCTGACAGTCCCTCAGCTCAGCCCTAGAAAGATTGTTAGAGTGACTTTGGACATCTCTTTTATTTTCTCCTCTTGACTCTGTCATCCAGCATGCAGGATTTCCGCATTATTTGTTCATTCTCCTGCAGGGACATCAGGCAGACAAGGGGATGTTGACCATGTCCTGCTGGCACCCCGCCTGTGTTTGCAGAGCCCACAGGGCCTGGCTGCTGGAGAGGCCAGCCTGTTTCCATGTCTCCATGTTTTTGGGAAGGGCATGGGAAGTGTTCAAAGCCCTGGAAGGGTCTTCTGGCTCTCTACAACTCCCTGACAGGAGGGTGGAGATGGTGGGGATCAGGCTCTGCTCCCAGGGAACAGGGACAGGAGGAGAGGAAACGGCCTCAGGCTGTGCCAGGGGAGGGTTAGATTGGATTTTAGGAGAATTTCTTCATGGAAAGGGTTGTCCAGCCCTGGCAGAGCTGCCCATGGCAGAGGTGGAGTCCCCACCCCTGGAGGGATTTAGAAGCCATGTGGATGTGGCAGTTGAGGACGTGGGTCAGTGGTGGCTTTTGAAGTGCTGGGGGAATGGTTGGAGCTCTCGATGATTTTGGAGCTCTTTTCCAAACCAAATAATTCTCTGATTCTACAGTGGGATGAGATGGGCCACAGGGAGAGAAGCCACCACTTCCAGGCAGATCTGCCCACAGGCAAAGCCCTTCACAGTCAAAGAGCCTCCAAGTCAGCAGGACATCTCATCATCCTTAAAAAAGCCCAGAATTGGTACAAACACACAGGACAGGGGTGTCACTGCGAGGTGTCCCCTGAGGAGCCCCATCACAGCTGGGCCAAATAATAGAGATTTTACACCCTCCTGGTGCAGAGAAATTCCCATCTCCAGCCTCCCTTCCTGGAACAGCCACACAGGAACAAGCCCTTTCCAGTCCCTGGAAAGCCCATTTCCATGGGAAGTGGCATTATTCCAGGTGAAGCTGCCCCTTGGTGAGTAGAGGACTTTGTGCTGCCCACCCTGTGCTCTGTGCCTGCTCCCTCATGTCACCACTGAGACTCTGAGCCCTGCTGCAGATCAAAACATCTTCACTGTGCTCAGCAGCAGCTGCACCTTGGCCTCCCCTTCCTCCCTCAGAGCTTTCAGAAGTTCTCCATGGGTAGAACTGTGTCGATTTGCATCACCTTCCACTCAATTTGAGGCACATTTCCCAGAGTGGGTATTCCCAAAATACGTGGCACTCACTGAAGCAGAGACAGGGCAGAACAGCTCCTGTGCTTTCCAGGATTTTCTCATCTTCTTCACAAATTTCACCCATTGGCCTTGAAATATCACAAGATTGCAAATAAAAGGATTGAGGAGAAAACCTCAGCTTAGGGAGAAAGTGGTTGCTCATTTCTCCTCTTCGTCTGCTCCTCCCATGAGTTGTTTTGTCTTTGCTCCAGGATTTCCTGTATTTTCCTCTATACAGGAATTTCCTGTACAAACCTACAGGTTTGTCTATGCCTTCTTCAGATTCCAGGACCAGCCTGTTTATATCCACTGGGGCATCCAAAAATTCAGCTGGAGCTTTAAACCCCCTCAGCTAAGCTGAGTTTGTGTCTCAACATCCCCCTGACAGAACTGGACATGTGAACCTGACTTTCAACAACTTTTGCTGTCTGAAAACCATCCTGAAAGCACAATGCTTTATTCATCCAAAGGGAATTTTGGGGTGACCAGAGTCCATGGAGCAAACTGCCAAAGGGAAGGAACCCCCTTTGAGCCCCTGCATGCAGGCTGCAGGCACAGGAAAACAGGCAGCAGGGATCTCTGCAATCCCCTGCTCCTGGGTTTTGCTCTTACAGGAGCATCTGCTCTTCCTTCCTCCCACAGTGGCTTGAGGACCAGCCTGAGATAGGAGGTGATGTTCCTGAAGATCCATTCCAGGAAAATCTAACTCTTGCCAGATAAGAGAGAGAAGGTGGGGAGCTTTGGGGTGAGCTGCAGGACATGAGATGGGTGGAGGTAGGGCTGAGGTTGTGATAGAAACTGAATCACAGAATCCCAGAAAGGTTTGGGTTGGAAGGGATCCTTAAAGATATTCCAGTTCCAACCCTCTTCTCCCTGGGCAGGGACACCTTCCACTGTCCCAGGTGGCTCCAACCTGGCCTTGGACACTTCCAGGAGTGGAGCAGCCACAGCTTCTCTGGGCAATCTGTGCCAGGGCCTCCCCACCCTCCCAGGGAAGAATTCCATCCCAATATCCCATCTAAACACTTCCAGTTCAAACCCAGGTTGCCTTCAAGACAGGACAGATCCATGGTGAACATTAGAGATGATGTCAGGGTGTGATCAGAGCTTGTTTTCTGGTACCTGTGGCTGTTTCCAGCACCCAGCACCTGCTGTCTGGCAAGATCCATGAGTCCAGGGAGCAGGGAAGGGAGAAACACCACACAGAGACACATCCCCATCTGCCTGTCTCCAGCAACAGGCAGAACCAGGTGGAAGAAAGCAACATTTTCAGCTGAGGTGACAAGTTTTTGCATAGGGCATCACACCAAGGCACAGCCAGCTCCTCTGGGCCCAACCTCAAGCAGCTCCTCTGCTCTGACCTCAACAAACTCCAGGGGGAAATCACCAGAATCCCAGTGGAGAGGATAAAAGTTCACAGCTCAGGCACTGCAGCCACTAAAGGGCTCAAGATCTCCCATTTGGAGGATGAAGTCAGGCCAGGGATGGCAAAAAGATTAAAGATGCAATTCCCTGCAAGTCCTTTCCCTAGGTATTTACACAGCTGCTGGATTCTGGTGCCTGGCAAGTCCAGAGGAACCTTTTCACCTCCAAGAGTGGAGCCTGCAATTAATAAATCTCCTTTTATTCCACGAATGTGGAGCCATCCTCCAGCTTTGGGAGCAGTTTCCAGCGACAGCGTGAGCACTTAAAAATTCAATTTAAAAAAATTTTTACGTGGACTTTAAAAATCAATGCTAAATTAAAATTAACATTTTAAAACTTAAAATAGACATTAAGGTTTCAAGTATGGAAAAACCCAAGGACACAAATGACCTCTATCCAGATGTAATTAGGCCACTGATGAGTCTCTTTTGGGTCGGAGGAGGCTCAGGCCCCCCAGCACAAAATGGAGCACTATTAGAAGGAGGCAGCTGGCAGGAGAGACAGGTATTTTTTTCCCTGTCACGAAGCCAGCAAGTCTCCTCTTCCACAGCAATTATTTGCCTCAGATGCCTAAAAATACAATGCTCTGGGATTTGGAAAACTTTTATTTTTTAAAGCAAAGTGAACGCTTTGAACTCTTTTGCCGTGAAGCGAACCAGAGCTCGCGTGGAGTTTTGGCTCAGCTCCACCCCAAAGCCCTGTTTCGGTTTCAGGTCTGCTGTGGATTGTTGGAGGCAATCCCAGCGCTTTGGGGGTGTTAAATCCGAGTTTTCGTTCACCTTGGCATCCCGGGCAGAGGTGCAGGGGGCAGGGGAGGCAGCGGAGCCGCGGCGTTGATGAGACGCCACACCTCGATGCGCTCACAGACAGTCCCCGCCTGTCACCCAGAATATCCCGCTGGCAGAGCTCCTTTTAGCTCCAGGCGTGCCTCCAGCCCACACTGGGTGCTCTCCTGCTGGGTGCTGACAGCCAGGCTGATGATCACTAATCTCTGCTTCATTATTATCGTTTAATCTTTTTTTTTTTTCCAGGCTCCAAAGGGAAGGAGAGCTCTCTGTGCCACTCCCCTCCTGCTCACCCCTCTCCTCTGCTTTCATCTTTGCCACCTGCTGACCAGTTTGGAGAGGAATGGAGTGAAAATATCCAGCAAAGGGATGATCTTAAGGAGATAAGAGCCCTTCTGGGCATCACCACTCACACGGGATGATCAGCGTGAGCCAGACTGCAGCTTGTGGAGAGAACTCGTGTTTCTCATGTTCCTCAAGGGAAGATTTACATTTTCCTCCTCAAAAGCCTCTCCAGCAGTCATGGAGTCACAGAATCACAAAATCATAGAGTCATGGAATGGTTGGCGTTGGAAGAGACTTTAAAAAACTCATCTTGTTCCACCCCCCTGCCATGGGCAGGGGCACCTTCCACTGTCCCAGGTTACTCCAAGCCCTGTCCAACCTGGCCTGGGATGTTCCCAGGGATGGGAACTTCTCCGGGCAACTTGCACCCAATGTTTTAACATCCTCACGGGAAAAAAAAAAATTCACCCTAATATCTCATCTAAATCACTCCTCTTTTTAGTTTAAAACCATCAGCCCTTGTTTTCTGCTGCCACAGACCCAACTAAAAGTCTGTCCCCATCTCCCCCAGGAGCCCCCTTTAAGTGTTGAAAGGCCACCCTTTCCTCTGCACCCACGGGTACCACATGTCCCCAGCCTGTGCCACCAAGGAGGGAGGGGCGGCCCCGGGTTTGTTTTTCAGCGTTGTTTGGAGATCCCAAAGCTTTCGGATGTGTGAGTCATTCCCAGCTCCAAGCCCACCCGTGCCATTTCAGGAGCTCTTCCCTGGGAGTTTGCTCGGCTGCTCGGCTTCCAGCTCCCGATGCGCCGCTCCCAGGCACGTAGCTCTGCAATCTGTGGGAGGAAACACTTTCCCAGATCCTCCCGGGTTTGCCCTGAACTCCTCAAGAAACTGGGAAAGGGATGAAACAGAGCGTTCCCTGCCAGCAGAGGGGATTTGACCTGGCACCAAACCCACGGCCTGCAGAACGGTCGCTGGAGAGGGAAGAAAGGACGGAGAGAGGAAACGCACAAATCCTTTTGCATTCCCTGTGCCCGGGCTCCCAGTGAGGAGATCCAGTGCCAATGAATTATACAAATGCTTATGCAATTAGAAGGAGCTACAGTCAGTCCTCCTGCAGCCAAAAATAGCTGTGTGCACCAGCAAAGGGCCTGCCTGCCTTCACATCTCGTTAGGAGGAGAAAACACTCCGGGCTGCTGAGTGGGAGAAGCTTCAGACAGAACAAAATATCCCTGGTTGGGAACGCTGGGGGGCAACAAGACACAGGGGTGGAAGACACAGCTGGACCCACGTTTCCTCCTTCCCAACAGGTGGCTTGGAATCAGGGATTCATGGAATGGTTCTGGTAGGACCTTAAAAACCAACTAGTCCCACCCCTGCCATGGGCAGGGACACTTCCCACTGTCCCAAGTTGCTCCAAGCCCCAATGTCCAACCTGGCCTTGGACACTTCCAGGGATCCAGGGGCAGCCTCAGCTTCTCTGGGCACCCTGTGCCAGGGCCTCATCATCCTTAAATTCAGGTCACTGGATGATCTTTAATGTCCCTTCCAACCCAAACCAGCCTGGGATTCTATGAGAGATGGCCTTGAAATTCTCCTCTAAGCACCTACACTCCCAAGTGGGAGAGGGTTTCCCCCAGCAATCAGACATGGGGGAAATGTCCAGACTGATGGGAAAGGGGTCAGGATTGCCACCGGACAGGACTGGGCACAGCTCTAACCCCTGCTGCCCTTTGAGCAGAAAGATGTGAAGGTTTATCCCGAATCCACAGAAATCTTCAAACTGGGATTTGGAGAGGCCCAGCCCGTGTGCTGGCCAGGCCATGGGGAGGAGCCTGGAGGAGAAGGGAAGCAGAAGTGCCATCTGGGCTTGGCAGAGACGCTCCTGAGATCCCTGGCAAATCCCTCCTGAGTCCTTGGCAAATCCCAGCACTGCCGAGGCCTTCCAGGATAAAGTGGCAACGGACCAAAGATGCCAACTCAGCTGCACTTGGCCCAAGGTGCAGAGAGCGCTGGAAGGGGGCCAGGAGTTCTCTGGGAGGCCGTGAAAGTCACCAGAGATGTTAAATCCTTCCTGGCAGCAGCCCTGCTCCCAGGGGGGAGGTGGATGGCTGTGAATCCCAGAAATGGCACCCTGGCAGGAAGATGCCAAGGTAGGAAGATGCTGAGCTGGTACACACCGTTCCTGAACAATTTTGTGGAAAGACAAGTGATCAGCAAGCTGGTTTTCTTCTGGTGGCCCATCCCAGGGTGGGAAATATCCCAGGGACACACAGAGGTTGAAAATGGCTGATTGAAAATTTGCCAACAGCAAGGCTTGGAGATGGGGCCTGGATCAGTGCAATCAGAGCTGGAAAACCCACCTTTCCCACCTGTGTCACACCTGTCAGCCTCCCATATTCCTGAGGGCACCTCAGGCGGCTTCTGGCACAGTGCTCAGGTCACTAAACCACACCCCTGCACTGTGGGCACTGCTGGTGGGTGGCTCAACTTTGGCAAAACCCCACACTGGTGATGGTGGTGGTGGTGACACTGGGAGAAATCACCCTGTCCCCCAAAGCCTGCACCAAAGGAGGACCACCAAGATTCCTGGGATTTATGGCACAGTCCAAGGGTGGTCAGTTGGTGCAAGATTTCACATCTCAGTTTGTCTGGGAGCAGAACAGAAGCTCCAAGGCTCTGTCTGGGAGCGTGTTTTCCATTTGGGAAAGGGAGGTGTTGCATGCAGCAGGATCTCTCCAGCCTGCCAGGGAAGTGATGTCAAAGTTTTGCTGGTGGAAAAAACATAGTGGGGTGGATAATGCTCCTGCTGACAAGCCAGATGTCAAAACACGGCAGGATAATGTTACTGAAAGCCTCACCTGCTCTAAAAGGGAAGTGAAGAGATGATTGTTCCTTCATTAGACATCAAAATTTGATGGCATATCACCATGGCTGAAAGGCTCGGGAATGCTTGAAATAAAAGAGGGCTGAAAGCTGCCTGGGGTATTGCCTGGGGAGTTTCCTGGGAGAGGCTGACCACGTTTGGTCTCTGTTGTGGGCATGCTCAGAGCCAGGAGATGGGCAGGGCTGCTGTGAGCTCTGCACACCTCTGGCAAGGGATGATCCACCACAGGTGAATCCAGACAGAGAATTTTCTAGGCTGGAAAAGCCCTCTAAGATCATCCAGTCCAATCAGCATTGCCCAGGCCATCATTAAACCATGTCCCCGAGCGCCACATCCACACATCTGTCACTCTACCACTGCTCTGAGCAGCTGTGACAGGCATGGACAACATTTTTAGTGAAGAAATTCTTCTTAATATCCAACCTAAACCTCCCCAGTGCAAGCAAAGGCCTGGCTAAACCCAGGCTGGACAGGAGCCCACAATGGGTGGCTTCAGGACCACGTAAGAACTGCAAAGTTTGGGGCAGTGCCAAGCAGCCAGGACACAGCACTGTGGTCACTCACTGGAGTTGCCATGGCAGAGCTCTCTCAGCCCATTTCTTGTCCTGTCCCCTGGACTCCTGAATGTCCCCAGGGAAGGCTGGTGAGAAGCTTTGCTCACAGCAGGTCACAGGGTGCCTCTGGAAGATGAATTGGACTTAGACACCAATTGTTCTTCCCAATATCAAATCTAAATCTTCCCCCGTCAGTGTGAAGCCATTCCCTCTTGTCCTGTCACTCCATGTCCTTGCCTTAAGTCCCTCTCCAGCTCTCCTGGAGTCCCTTTAGGTATTGGAAGGACCAACAGCAGCTCAGTCGAAGGAGTCACTGATTTTGTGACACCTCTGTGACCTTGTCCTGTGGCAGAACTGCTGTGCTGGGAGCACCAGAGAGCTGTGAATCATCAGCTGGATCGTATCTTGCTGTCCTGCCAAGGTTGTAAGGAAGTGAGAATCTTGAAAAACATAAAAATGAGAGGGTTTGGGTTGGTTGTTGGCTTGTGTTGTGTTGTGCTATTTAACTTTAATTTTACATGCATAGAATCATGGACTGGTTTGGGTTGGAAGGGACATTAAAGACCACCCAGTTCCAACCCCTGCCATGGGCAGGGACACCTCCCATTATCTCAGGTTGCTCCAAGCCCTGTCCAGCCTGGTCTTGGACACTTCCAGGGACACTCAGCCAGGATTTCATAGGGGAAGGTTTCCCAAGTCCTTTGGTTATAAACCTGTTTGCAAACCAAAGCACAGAGGGTGCTGCAAGCTGGTGGGAAGTTACTGGGGAATGGAGGGAATTGCCTGCCTGGTTTGGCAGGGAGAATCCTTTGCTCTGTGCAAATTCAAAGCTCTGGAAAGTCCAAGTCTGCTGCACAAGGTCTGTTTTTCCCTCTTGTGCCACCCTGCTCCTAGACTGGTGTCTGAACACGCCGGATGCATCAGGCCAGGATAATACTGGACAGATGGACACAAACCTGCTGAATCTTGCCCAAAACTACAGGCAGAAACATTTCCTGTGATTTACAGGCAGAGCCCTAGAAATCCTGCCCAGAGAGAGCCTCAGGTTTTATCAACACCAAGGACCAGGCTGCCCAATTCCCCATCATTTCCTGCCCAGACCAATGTGCCAAACACCAGCCTGAGCTCAGCCATGACAAACACGACTCAGGGGTACCATCCAGAGCAGGCAGCATCCTCTTTACGAGCCACAGGACCAGCAGCAACTGTTGATGCTGCTTTTGAACTTTGCTGCTATCATTTATCTACGTTCAATGCTCCAAGCCCCATCTGTCTCGCAAAGGTTTTTCTCTTGGAATCAGCTCTTCGTGGAGTTTCTTTATCAACTTCACTGTGTCTTTTAGCACAAAGGCAACCTGCCACGACTCTTCCAGGAGGCTTTGTAGCAAAATAAAAATGGAAATGATGCTGTTCTTAATGCTGTACCCACCACGGGAGTGATTTATGGGTGTTGCTGAATGCACGCAGAGATAAATCCCAGTCAGTTACACCTGGCTCGTCTCCTGAACACCTCTGAAGTAAAGAAGAAGAATCCAAATATAAACATATAAACAAATATACAACAGAGACCAGCTCAGAAAAAGAGGGGGTTCTTGGGGTAACCCATCCTCTGCAGGATCTCAAGACCTGTGGGGGAAGCTGTTGGTGCCATCTCCCCATTTTAGAGATGAGCGAACAGAGGGAGATGGGAAAGGCTGTTCCCACTTGCTTATGAAAGGGTTAATGGATTTTTTAAATAAATAAATAAATAGTTAGAAGTGCCAGATAATAATGCTTGCTGCCACATTTCCCCAGTCTTAGAAATTCCTTCACTCTGCAAACCAAAAAGTGACAGGACAGTGCGCTGGGTACAAGTTTTAGCTCAAGCTCCCACATCTTCCCAATCCTGAGAGATTTCCTTTCACTAAAAAGGGGGGGGGAAATTACCAGCTCACAGATTTATAGCAGAGCAATTCTGACTTTCTCCAGCACTGGCTGCCCTGTGCACACCAGAAAGGCTCCCACAATGACAAGCAGCTCTTTTGGCCAACGCTGCTGCTGCCAGGACTGGTGTAGCCACACATATCCTGATTATCCTCTGTGTTTGGGGTTATCCCCACACAAACACAAGTCTGGAAGCCCAGAGCCCCAGCAGATCTGAGCATGCTGAGCCCATCTGCCCAGAAAATACAGAGCAGAGAAGCCCCAGCGTGCACACAGAACAAAACCCAGCTGCGGATGGAGGGAGGATGGGATGTGGGGCTGGAGGCTCCTCAGCCTTGGTCTGTTCCTCCCTGGGAGCCCAGCCCCAGGACCTGCAGGAGCCAGCAGCAGTCCCATGTCCCTATCAATTACACAAAATTAGTTAAAACATGATAAAGGAGGTCCTAACACAACCGAGAATGCCTTCAAACCCCTTTTGCTGGCCTGGGAGCAGCACTGATATGAACCTCACATCCTTAATTTCATGTTAAGGAGCATTTTAGGATCAGGAAACAAAGCAGGGAGTGGAGCTGGTGCACAAAGAAGCACTCAGTGGCTTTGTTCCCAAAATGATCTCCTGTTTTTGAACACCTCACAGAGACACAGCCCCCACAACCCTCTCCCAAGTGCTTTTTATGTGGAAGCCCTAAAACAGCAGGCAGAGCATTTTCTCCATTTCCCAGAGATGAGGAGCAGTTTATTCATCAGCTGTTGCTTTTCACCACTTCCTTTTAGGGTGTTTTAGACACCTTTTCAGGAAAAGAAATCTGGGAATGCTCTTTATCACCCTCATGCTTCATTAGAGGCTTTCACACTGAGCTGGGAAGGTGCCACCCTGTTACATCCTGGCTGTGTCTGGGGACCAAGGGGAGAAGGAATTGATGCAAGGACATCCAGGCTGGCTCTGGAGGGAGCAGAAGGCAAGGCCAGATCTTTGGAAGATCTTTGGGGGATGATTTCATTACAGACTCTGCCCTGAGCAGAGTGTGCCATGCCTGGACAGTGATTTCTGTAAAGAATTTCTCCCTAATATCCAACTTAAAGCTGCCCAGGCACAATTTGAGGCTGTTTCTTCTCATCCTGAATGCAGCTCACTCTCACATGGTCTCCATCCTGCCCTGATTGCATCAGGGAAAGTGATCCATCCAGAACCTTCCTGCTGCAAGAAGCCCCCCTTTCCCAGGAGATGTCACCAGGTTTGATGGCAGCCTTCCCCCACCCCCAGAGCCAGCTCCCTCCCCTCTTACATCCCTCAGCACCCTCTCAATGCCTGTTTCTCCTCTGCTCCCCTCCTCTGGAACCCTACAGAATTCATGTCCCTGGGTGTCCCACCCACGTGGGTCAGGCAGCTTCAAAAACAGGCCAAAAAACCCAGCTGAAGCTTCCTGAGGGCACCTGGGGACCTTCTGGCCACGTCACCCCCACTCAGCTCAGTCCTGGAGCAGTGGATGGAGGTCCAGGAGGGGCAGGGAGTGAGAAATGCTGATTCCCACCCCACCCAGCCCTGATTTTTGGATAGTGTTCTTCATCACACCTCACTCCTCACCCACACAGCCCAAAAGAGAAGAGCAAATCAGCTACATCACACCAAAAAAACCCCACATTTCTCTGCTTTCAGCCCTGAAAAATGAAAAATTCCCTGGCCTCTGAGTGAAAGGAAGTTTTCCCACACAATAGCTCAGATCCCATTAAAGCATTGACAAGCAACCACTTTGTGCTTCACTTAAAGTTTAGCCAGGAGGGAAAATATTACTTTGGATGGCAAGAAGAGATTGCTTTTAATTGAAACTCTTTCTGCACTGAACTGCTGTTGACACTCAGTTTTCAATTAACAGTTCCACGGGTTTTAGTTCAGTTCAAGTCAAGGCTGCAAAGTGAGGAAAAAAAAAAAAAAAGAAGAAATACCAAATCAAATCAAATCAAATCAGAGATTCTGGCTGATGTTGGAGACGTTCAAAGGGATTGGAATGCAAGTCTGTGGGGTTTTTTTTCCTCCATATCCTTGACTCAGTGGTGTTCTGCCATTTCCAATGTCCACAATCTGTTGAAGGACTGAGGTTGGGAGGAAGGGACCTCTCAGGTCTTGAGTCCAAGCCTTTGAAGGTCAGTGCTGGTTGCCCAGAGCCTTTTCCAGGTGGGATGAACACCTCCAGCAGTGGTGGCTGCACAGCTTTTTGGGGAGGTTTGGGACATGCAGGTTTGGCCAGCCTTGGTGTGGGAGCCATGGTCACACATCCAGGTCCATCCAGCACAACAGCCTGGGACAGGGTGGGGAAACCCCACTGCTGAGCATGGGGAAAGGTGCAAATCAGGTGAAATCACTGCAGACACGGATTTAATGGAATTGCACTAGAAAATATTTTATATGGGTGAAGTGGAAACACCCCTCATTTTTATCTCTAGAGGTGCATTGAGGTGGTGGCCCTGGCAGTGCTGGGTTGATGGTTGGGCTCAATGATCTTGGAAGGCTTTCCCAGCCTAAATGGTTCCATTCTGTGCATGAAGTCAAGGATTTACTATTGGTATAACTGGAACAAACCTGCATTCACCAAAACCATAAAAATAATTTTAAGAAGGAAACAGATTAAAATGAAATAAAATAAAATAAAATAAAATAAAAAATCAAAGCTGTTTTCTGGCACTTTCTTCCAGCATTCTTCTGCATGAAAAAAAAAATCTCTTTTTACTCACCAGCACACCCAGGGAGGTTATTTCAAGTGGAATTGCTCCAGCCAAGAGCAGGAGGATGCTGGAAGATGTTTGCTACCAGCTCCATGGGAAAACCATTTGGAGAGGAGCAGCCCCAGCAAATCCCAGTGATGCCTTAACCTGTCCTCTTAGAATAAAAGCTAAACACTGTTAGAGGGGAACAAGGGCTTTATTTTGGTATTAATTAAGGATCTTTGGAGTGCATTACATCTAGGGGAGATGCACCCCTGGAGAATGCTCTGGTAAAACGTCTCAGTAAAATGCTCTGGCAAAATGCTTTTTTGCCATGGTCTGTGTATACAATTTGAGAGTTTTGCACATTAGCATATTAGTAGATTTATTGTAGGATATTTCTAATGGGAGGCTTCAGAGGAGTTTTCTATTGAGGAATGGGGGTTTTTTTGTATGAGTTTATTTTAGTTTATAGAATGTATTCTGGAGGGGACTTTGGTGCTTGGGGTGTTTTGATTCTTAATTCTGATGTTTAGTTTTTGGTTTAACAGAATTTTGGGTTTATGTTAGTTATTAGGTTTAGGGAATCACAAGTATGTGGGTTAAAAGTATTATGGATAGATAAAAGTTGCATAAAAGTGTATATGAAGAGGGATATAAGAGGGATATACGAAAAACCAAAAATCATAATGGCATCACCAGCCCTCAAACCCAGCTCCGGGCAGAGTGGTCCAAGCTGCAGTCAGCAAATCTTCCCAAAACCATCCACCTTCTCCTTACAGCCTGCTTCAAGCACTGCAGCTTTCATTGTCTCCAGTCCCCAGAGGTGGATAGAAGGCACATCCTGATTGCTGGGCAATTTCTTTGAGTCCATGCAATGATTCTGCAATGGGCTGTGGGGACAAAACAAGATGCTCCATGCCTGAGTCTATCCAGAGGCTGCATTTGTCCCTTTTCCCTTTCATCCCTGGTGAGAAAAGTGGGACTCTCCCAGGTCCTCCAGGATATTTGCTCTCATAAATTACCCACAAAACCAGAGTTCAGTGCAGCTTCACCTCTTAAATTCTGCGTGGGTTATTCGTTATCATTTTGGTGAGGCTTCTTTGGGAGGGGTGAAAAAAGGAAAAGTTGATTTTACTTGTGGGTTTTGGTTTTCCTTTAGTAAAGAAGGATGATTTCAAATTTGTGCCACGGAGGTTTATGTACCACAGGCAGTTGTATGGTCTTAAAGTTGGCCTTGCTTTTGATATAAATTGTTTATCCTACAGCACATCCAGGTGGAATTTCAGCCCTGTGGAATTCAGATGCCTGGATTCTGTGGCCAGCCCTGCCAGAAACTCACCCCATGCCCCTGAGAAGGTCACCCAGGCTTAGATTTGGGTGGGAAAACTCACCATGGAATGACAGAATGACAGAATTAAGGCTGGAAAAGATCTCTAAGATCACCAAGTCACCCCAGCACCACCAGCACGTTCACCACTAATCCACATCCTCAAGTGCCACATCCACCTGTTTTTGGAACACTTCCAGGGATGGTGACTCCACCACTGCTCTGAGCAGCCTGGACAACCCCTCTCCCTGTCTTGCTTTGCAAGCAATTTGATGTGAATCATTTCATGTGCCTCCATCTATTCCATGTGTCAATACTGCAGAATGACTGAGGTGGGAGGAGGGTTTTGGAGGTCCCCAGTTCAACTTTTGGATCAAAGATGAGTCCTCTTCTAACACCAATTTATTGCCCCTGGTTATGTCCAGCAGAATTTCAAATATCTCCAAGGATGGGGAATCCACAACCTCTTTGATCCCCCTTTTCCTTTGTCTCTCACAGTGGAAATTTTCCTTTGTCTCTCACAGTGGAAATTTTCTCTTGCATCTCGCTGGATTTGTCACCTCCTGTCTTTCCCTGTGCACTTCCAAGAGTCCATCTCCTCTATAACCCTCCTTTAGGGGTTGTAGACACCATTTGGATCCACCTGAGACCTTCACCTTTTCTCTTCCAGTTTGTCACCTCTCCTGCAGCCAGGGAGGGGACACTGGCTGTGCTCTGGGACAGAGCTGCGCTTCCCATGGGCACTCAGGGGACCTCACAGACCCCAGAGGATTGGGGTCCAGGCTGGTCTGCATGAGCTACAGGAACATTTGGGCTCTTCTGGCCTGAAGGCTTTTGGAGCTGTCAAAAATGTTGCAGCAAATGGTGAGGTTATGAAAATCTGGATTTCACAGGCACGTTTAGTTTGGATGTTGGGAAGGAATTTTTCCCTGTGAGGGTGGGGAGGCCCTGGCACAGGGTGCCCAGAGAAGCTGGGGCTGCCCCTGGATCCCTGGCAGTGCCCAAGGCCAGGCTGGACAGGGCTTGGAGCCACCTGGGACAGTGGGAGGTGTCCCCGCCCATGGCAGGGGTGGATTTGGATGATCTTTAAAATCCCCTCCAAACCAAACCATTCCAGGATTCTGTGATTCCACTATCTGAGAAGTGGTGGCTTCCCAAGTAATGAAGTTCAGTCCACCTGATTTATTCTCTGGATCAGGATGTGCAGCAAGAAGAAAAAAAAGAGAAAAGGAGGAGAAAAGAGGGGAAGAAAGGGGGAGGTGAATCCACCATGGAAAGCTGATGTAGGGTGGCAAAATGTGTCTGCTCAGCTCTTCACTGGATTTCTTCCACTTGAATTTGAATGGAGAAGGATGTAATTCACTGTGATATCGTAGCTCTGGTGTCCAGTGTGGGTGGAAGAAGATGTGCATGATAAGAGCACTCCAAAGATAACAGGAAATTTTAGAAAGAATTTTTTAAAATGCCATTAGAAGTGGAGGTGGCCATGCAAGCCCTGGAGCCAGGCTGTGGGGATGGGTGAGTGTCCAAGGTGAGGCATGGCCAGAAGCTCCTCCTGTCAGTCTTCCAGAGCTTCCCATCCCCACATCCTTAGCAGGACCAGATCACTGCTCTGCTCCTCTCCAAGGGTGTGCCTGCACTCTTCTCCATCCCTGACATAGATTCTATTTAAAAAAAAAAAAAAAGGTATAAAAGTTTTGTTTTGCTGATTTTGTTTTTTTAACACAGCCTAACAAAACTCCAGATAATGACAAACAAGTGAGCAAGACTCTGGCACAAGCAAACGAGATTTAATCTGTCAGCCCGTGGGCGGCTGGAGCAGGATAGCACTGGCTGTATTTTCTTAAGGTGGCTCTTTCCATCCCTGGAGCTGCTTAAAATAAAACAGATGGGAATACAGAATTATCCTCGATGCTGAAATATGGTGCTGCATGCAGGAAATGTTGCTTTTTGTGGAGTCTCTGCTCTGACACACTAAATCCACCCCAGCCACTCAAGCACTGAGGGAAAATGATTGCCCAGACACTTCAGTGGCACTGCTGGAGCCAGGGAATCAGCTCCCCTGGGATGTTTGAGCCTGATTTAGGGGTCCAGGGGGTTGAAATGTGTGAGGAAGGGTCACCTGGACTCGATGAAAAGAAGAAGACTTGGATAGTTCACTGATAGTTAGAACTCAGAGATCCCTCACAGGGATGTTGGGTGTGAGAGCTCCTGGTCTGTGCTGGGATCCAGCCAAGAGCTCCTTGAAGGGACCTGGGCCAAAATCATGGAGCTGTTTAAGTCACCTCATGAGCCAGGAGGTGGCAGTGGCTGCTCTGCTCCAGGTCCTGTTGCATTTTTTGCTTCCCTCTGATCCAGGCTGGGTTGGGGAGATAAAGGTTCAGCTTGGTTCCCACCAAAGATCTGATGTATTAAAGCAATGGGTGGGCAGATAGACAGAACCACTGAACCACAGAGCCACTGAGCCACAGAATCCCAGAACCACAGAATCCCAGAATCCCATAACCACAGAATCACAGAATCACAGAATCACAGAATACCAGAACCACAGAATCACAGAATCACAGAATCACAGAATCACAGAATCGCAGAATCCCAGAACCACAGAATCCCAGAATCCCAGAACCACAGAATCCCAGAACCACAGAATCCCAGAATCCCAGAATCACAGAATTTTTAAAGGTGGAAAAGCCCTCTAAGATCTTCCAATCAAACCATTCCCCCAGCACTGCCAAGGCCACCAATAAATCTCCCCCAAGTGCCACATTCACAGGTTTTTTGAACACTTTCAGGGAATGGTGACTCTGCCACCTCCCTGGGCAGCTGTGCCAGGGCTGAACAACCCCTCCCATGAAGAAATTATCCCAAATATCCAATCCAAACCTCCCCTGGCACAGATTGAGGCCGTTCCCTCTCCTCCTGTCCCTGTTCCCTGGGAGCAGAGCCCGACCCTCCCTGGCTGTCCCCTCCTGGCAGGGAGTTGGGCAGAGCCACAAGGTCCCCCCTGAGCCTCCTTTTCTCCAGGCGGAGCCCCTTCCCCAGCTCCTTCAGCTGCTCCAGACCCTTCCCCAGCTCTGTTCCCTTCCCTGGACACCTTCCAGCCCCTCCAAGTTTTTCTTGATGGGAGGGGCTAAAACTAAACCCAAGACGTTTTTTCTCTCTTTGCAGACAAAGGAAAAGTCAGGAAAGGTTGAGTGACTTGGGAGGGCCACGGGAGGAACAGATGAGCACAATTCCATCCCTGACAGGACCCTGAAAGGACAATGCTCTCTGAGATGCACAGGGTGGGATTGTTGGGGTGCCCTGTGCAGGGCCAGGAGCTGGACTTGATGATCCCTGGGGGTCCCTTCCAGCTCAGGAGATTCCATGGGTCTATAATTCTTTAAAAAATTTGGGCTACATACAGATAAAAAAAGGATCCCAAAGGCATTCTCATGTCTAAGGGTGATTAAGCACCTTTTCAGCACCTGCCCCTTCATGGCCTGTCCTTGTGTTTCAGAAGGAGATGGGAGGAGAAATCCCTGTCCCTTTCTCTCTGCTTTCACCACTCCTGGTTTGGGGGGGGGGGGTCCGTCACGCACGCAAAGCCCGCTGGNGGGGCACTGCCAGACCATCAAGCCCCTGCCTTGAGACCAGTCCAGTGCCTTCAAAGGGCACTGACCACGGGATGGCAGCAAAATCTGTCACTGGGGAGGTCTCCAAGCCTGGTTTTCCCAGTCCTTCCTGGCTGGGTACCACTGCTGGCACCAGAACACAGCAGGGCTGGAGCCCAACCTGAGGCTGCAAAGGGGACAGGATGGGGGAGGTAAATTGATCTTTTCTCTCAGGGGTAGTTTTGCTTTTCTGTTGAAAAGCAATCCTTAAAAAAAAAAAAAA
>VZTR01006836.1:0-33937 GCA_013400775.1 Chaetops frenatus | reverse complement strand
ACACACACAACAAATGATGTTCATTGCCCTTGGTGCTGTGATGCCATACACTGATATCACACAGTACAGCAACAAAGTGATCTTGCTTCTTCCCCCTACATAAAGCATTGCAAGGGGCGCATATGATAACATTTCTATCACACCCACATTAACAAACCTAGTAACTTTGTGACCAGTGCCTCCATACCTATTGCAACAAATATTGAGATCAAATTTGTTTCCAGCCAGCTCTGGACTGATCAGTTGTTAGCTCTTCCTGCCGCACATTAGGTGCCAAATAAGGCTGTCATGTTTTAGGAATGGCACTCCCCAGTTTAGTGTTCCCACTGAAAAACGTCGAACCACGTGCCATGCACTCAGTCACTCTCCCCCTGTCCTTCCCCCTGTTGGGGCTGGAGAGGAGAACTGGAGGCACAAAAGGTAAAGATCATGGGTTAAGATCAGAACAGTCTGCTGGAAACGGCAACCAGATAAAGAAATCAACAGCAACAACAAACTGATGACAAAGGCCACAAAAAAATGAAGGATTCACAAGGAAAGCCCCTGACGATAGACAAGACCACACTACCTCAAACCAGAAGGGACCCCTCCCCTTCAGAAGAGACTCCCTTCCCCCCCAGCCTTGGCAATGACCTGAGGCAGTACAGAACAACCTCTCTGGCCTAGCCAGGACCCCTGGTTGGCTTCTGAAAATAATTAACCCCGTCCTAGCCAGAAACAGGACAGCAGGATACCAGAAACTCAGTTAGCATTAAAGCTTTGCATCTGGAATAATAACCCAGATTCCAAATTCAATCATTACTCTCACACAGGCTTCAACAGGCTTCAGTCTCTTCTATAGGATTAACTTCAGGGTAATTTGTAGTGACAGCTGACAGTCCAGGTCTCCTTTAGACATTTCAGAAGTTAATATACCCTAGGAAATGGAGATAAATTCTTCACTTTTCCTCCCTTAAGAAACCAAACATCCTTCGACAACCCAAATGCAACAACTGCCTCAGGCCTGACCTGTACTGCTTGCCCATTCAGGGGCAGGTTAGATGGAAACATCTGCAAAACTCTGGAGTTGTGCATTCCACAGAGAGAGTTTTCAGTGGAGATAAATGAGAACTAACTGGTGACAAAAACCAGATTTTTAAAAACCAACCAACTGAAACCAAACCCCAAAACAACCCAAAGGAAATGCAGGAAGCAAGCTGCTTTAGTAAGGCATTTCTTGATACCTAGAAGCCATGAAATTAGGTCTGCACTTCATTTTTTCAACACAGGCAAATTACATTTGGTGATTCAATGCTCTGCAAAAGCAAACCAAAGAAGGAATCCTCCTACACTCTAGGAGACAGGGCTCAAGGAGAAGTGGTACTACAGGCTGAGATGATATTTGAGTCAGGATAGCACAGGAGCAAGTGTTTCACACACATGTCCCCAGGACCTGTCAGGCTGCACCCCAGGGTGCCAAGGGAGATGGCTGATGCCCTTGTACAGCCAGTTTCCAAGGTTATGAAGATCAGGGGTGTGCCCAATCACTGGAGAAAGGCAAATGTCATGCGTGCCTTCAAAAACAGGCAAAAGCCACCCTAGGGAACGACAGGTCATCTGGCCACAAGTTTGAAGTAAAATCAAGGAGTGAGACCTCCTGGAGCCCATATCTGGTCACATGAAGGAGGAGACAGTGAGAGGACGCAGTAAGCAAGGATTTACCAAGGGTCAGTCATGCCTGACCCACCTCACCGACTTCTGCAACATAAATGTGGGGATGAGAGGAGAGCACCTACCTCTGCTCTAGCCAGGCTTCTGTAGCTGGGCTGGGACATTACAGTGTGGCAGGGATGACAGGCTGACAGGTGAGGACCTGGCTCGGTGGTGGGCCACTGTCAAGCTGGGTTCCTCGGGGTCTGTACAGGGCCACTCCTGTTCAGCCTGTCCACCTGCAGCCTGGAAAAGGGGTGGAGGGAATGTGCAGCCCTAGGGCTGGGGCAGCTCTGGGACTGGTCCTGGGTGTTGGTGGGCTGAGCCAAGGTTATCCATATTCCTGGGCAGCAGTGAGGGCCAGAGATGCCTGGGTGGTGTGAGCAGGACTTGGCCCAAGAGACAGAGGACAGCAGGGTCCGTCCCCTCTGCTTGGTGCTTGTCTGGGTACCACCTACAGCTTCAGCCCACCATACAGAAGAGACACCAGCAAACTGGAGAGGCTTCAGGGCCACAGTGACTATTGTGACAGATGGTGAGGCTGGAGCCCTTGGTCTCTGAGAAGAAGGTTTTGGACAGGGGATGGTTCTGCTGGGATGAGAGATGGCTTCAGGGCTCCCACAACACACCCAGCACCGATGGGATGGGATACAGAAGGTGCAGACAGGCTCTTCAGTGATGCACAGCATGAGGGTGAGAGGCAGTAGCACAGCTGAAACATGGGAATCTGAGGCTGGAAAAAAGAAGAAGCCTTTTTTTCCAGTAGGACATCCCAGCGGTGGAGTCAGGTCCTGGGGAGAGCAGGTCATCTCCATCCTTGGGGGTTTCACACAACTGAGTGAAGCATCCTCATCTGACTCCCCCAGCTGAGTATACTGGAGACCATGTCCCTGACAGCCTGAGTTACTCTGTGATCCTATGGATATATGGGTATGCATTGGTACAAAGCATCTTTGCAATGACTTTGCCCTTTTTGCCTCCAAAGCTCACCAAGCTACTGGAGAAGGTGGGGACATCATCAGTAACATAAAAGCAGGCTACTAGAAAAGTCACGCTTTGAGCAGCAAGGGGAGACCCAAAGGGTAGACACTGAAGTAAAAGTACCTGCAGGAGTCAGACTACAATATCCAGTACCCTAGCAGGCAGCAATTTAGAAGCTGTGTCTAAAAATTATGCCTAAAACATGAGATATATGGACAAGTTGCAAGAACATCTCAGATGTAAAAGGATGTAGGAAATTGACACCTCACTTCTCTGAATACTCCTTTAGTGAGTCCAGTCCAAGTGCTCTCTGGGATGTTTTTGTGAGCACTGCAAAGAAGAGTAGACAGAGAGCCATTTCAGCTCACTGGGGGAGCATGGGCAAAGGTGCTGGTAAGTTACTCAAATTTGATTAGCAACTTCTGAACAGAGTAATTCTACTTAGAATTAGCAAATTAGTTGCATAACCCATTCACAGACTGTTTCCATTCACAAACTGCTTGTAAACCTTGGAAGTTCTCTACAAAAGAAATCATTAAGAGATTTTGTTTGCCTACAATATTAGGTCAAATTATACTAGGCATCAAGTATATCCACATGATTTTTGGACTGTTGTGGAAAACTACAGAACTCAGAAGGCCCAAAACCTGTTTCATTGCTGATCTAATAAATACAGTATAACCAATGACAACAATAATACGGAAATAATTTCTCCCATTAGGAAAAGAAAATTTTTACTAGAACAAAGTTCTCTGTACACCTTGAGATACTCAAGAAGACAAGAACAGTCAACATTTGGAAAAATATACTTGCAAGATAAGGGCTGACTGAAATGAACATTAGACACCCACACACATTCTGAAACAGACAGACCAACAAACTGGATTCATATTTATCTAAACAGCATGAAAATGCTCAGCAAAAACTGAAAGAAACAACTAGAAGATAAAAGACACACAAAGATATAGGATGTCTTGACAGAGAAAGGTGAAAGAAAAATGTAAATCCATCCACTGGAGTGCACATTTCCTGTTTCTCTTCCTCTCTCTCCTTGTATTCACATTTATGCAGCTAAACTGTGTTTGACTAGGTGGCTGATCTGGTGGAAGCTAATCTTGGTTTGGCTTTCCACTTCTGTGGGTTAATTTTTGTCCTAATGATCTTCCCAGACTGGTTAACAACATGGTCACTCTGAGAGGGGGAAGAGGAGAACCACAGAACTGCTGTAGTCTTGATTTAGATGAAATTAAACTACTATATTTTGAAGGACAATGTAACTTTAGTTGTGATACCCAGCTGAGTATCTGCAGGTTAGCAGGAAGAATTAAAATGCCTGCCCCTTGCATTGCTTCTCTCAGAAGCCCTGCAAAAATCCTTGCATATCCATTCTTCTACTCTAAAGCAAATTATACATGAGGCCATTCTCTGAGAAGGAGCTGACACTTTCTGAATAGAAACACAGATCAGTTGCCTTGCAATGCCAGCCCCATTCTGCATATCAGCCCTTTACAGTGATCTGCTTTCAGGAGTAATTTATTTACTCTTTGTAAAATATGACTCCTGTAAATCTTAGAAGCAAAATAAAATGTGAAGCATAATGAAAAGGCAGATAATCATGTTAACACAGGTTATGGGACTACTTTACACCAGCTTGCTAGTCACTAGATATTACCTCAGCCATCAGATTCCTTTAACACAAAACAAATGATAGTTGAGCTTTTTGTTCCAAGAACTAATAATGTATTATCATGAATATACAGTCAAAAATGTGTTTGGTAATACCATCTGAATGGCAAATACTGGATTTGAAACAACTAATTAATACAGGTCACAAAATACAATTTCCCTTAAAATAACGCCACAATTTAAAAGCACCAAAGTGATATAATTTTTGTTGTTTGCCTTCCCCAAAGCAGGAACTCAGAATCCTCACTGCAGAGAAGATAAAAAAACTTCAAAAAGCCAATTATCAGGGATGTTTCTTTTACTACTTTTCTTCTCCCTTCATTTTCTTTTTCTTTCCATGATTCTCACTGTTATCTGTTGCTATAGACTCAATCTCCTTCATATAATCTGGGATTTAGCTGGAACTGAATCTCATTTAAATACATTTCTGTTTTTCATTCCTCAGGAGGAGATTAAAACAAAATCATCCACACAAGGTATTTGGGTAGCATTTTCTATTGCAAATAAATCAAAGTTTATCACACAATTTATTCTAGTTATATTTATGCTAAGCATTCTGCAGTACATCCCTAGAAATGCTGCTCTGACCATAAAGCAAGAAGAGTATTTCTCTTGTCACTGCTTCCTTGACTAGGGTTGCCTATTACTATAAAAATTGTACATATATATTTATGCTCTCTTACCTGATTAGATTCTGGCACACCTGGCATCCTGCAGGACATCTGTGATAAAAGGTGGATAATTAATATATGCTTGTGTAAAATAAGACAGCTTTTATGCTATTCTAACAGTATCAATTCAACAGTGAAAGAATTCTTATCAAAAACAATACAGGCTGTCATGTCCAGCACTAACCCCTGGAAAATGTGCTGGATAACTTTAGGCATTTGTGTGGCATTTCACAACTCAGGCTCTATGTCAGATATGCATTTCATAGATGAGTTATCTATCTTACATATGCTACACTATCTGTGTGTTCAAAACCATATGATCAAAATTACAAGTTTAGATTCTCAGAATGTGATCTCTTCAAATTTATCTAGACCACACCATCCACTAGATAACACAGAATGCCAAGTTATGTTTGCTTCCTCAGGTCCTAAAGCACAGGGTGAGGATTTGATCTCTTCCTTACTGCTTTCATACTCTACACCAGTGTGAGAAGAAACTTCTGAATCACAAGACTGTGATCAGCAGCAGTAATTATTCTGAGGAATGGAAAAAATGGTGCAGCAGTAACTCCATGTAACTCAGTCTCTTAATTGGATGCCATACCTGTTTTGGTTACTGGACTGAGAGTGACATATCCAAGAAAGATAGTAAGGTTAATTGCTGCCAATTTCTCATTTAAATAAACAGTTTCATTTAAAGCCGATTGGTGATGAAAACCCATAGATCAGCAATCACTGACTGAGACACTAAGAAACATAATCCAAAGCAAACACAATGCCCATAAAAATTTATTCTGATTCCTTTTAAATACAGCAGAAAAAAAGAGAAAATACTTGTTTTACCTGTGTGGATCTTTTGAGCTGGGAATAATGTGTGCACATTCTCTTTTACTGAAGACCTCTTCGATCCAAGATTTGGGGGGCTAAAAAGACATTTCAAATATAAATGCATTCCTGAACTTTGGAACATGATGTCAAAGATTGCACTGTAATTACAATACAGCTGTACACAGATAACTCAGAACTATTTCCATTATGTTAAGTGTAAGACTAGAAGCTGAAGCTACAGCTCTGATCAGTCCTAGCCCTTCACCTCCAAGCTTTACAGAATTCCCCAAGAAGATCAATGTTTAAATTTATTGCCACCGTGAAAATTATTTAGATCATTATTTAGTCACTACAGCACACAGATTCTTTTCAAAGAATCTCACTGGAAATCTTTGAACCTTTCTCTTCAGGTCTATCATGATCAAATTCTCTGAAAGGAACAGCAACTGTTGGATGCTGACCTTTGAAATCTCTGGGACTTAATTAAGTAATTATTCCTAATTTTTTTAAGGTAAAATCTTAACCTAGTATGTAAAATTTACAGCAGAACCTTAACCTTAATTTCTTAATCTAAGGCATTACTTAGGTTCTCAGACTGATTGTATCATCATGAAAAGGAGTTTAAAACTTCATGCCTTTTTACAGTCACCCATGACTTCAGTGTTGGGCAAGAAAAAATGAAGAGGAGAATTCTGAACTGCAGATTTTCTAGTCTAGCTCTTGATTCCTAGTTTTGTAAAAGACTTCTGTAATGTGTATCTCCTTTCACAAAACTCCGACTAATATTCTGAAACTGTCATAATTTAATTAAATTTCAACAACAAATTAAAATGTTTCCTCTCACTACTGTGAGGTACATATACATCAGCCATCATCAACATGTGTCCTTTTGACCACCAAATCCTAAAGGAGACAAAAATACGACTACATATTCCTTCTGACTGGCAGATTCCTGCTCTGATATACCAAAAACCCGAAGCCGAGTTTATATTGCAGCTTTCCTTCTGATTTTCCTCTAAGGAAGTCCTGGGACCTTTGTTTGGGAGTTTTGGCTTCTATTTTCTCACCAGTCTGAGGATTAGGACTGCTGCTTATAATTCCCTGCCACAGAAGAGGCTTTGGAGATTTCTAGACTGATTTAGTCAATGGAGTGGCAAGAGTTTGGCGCTGAAATTTAAGGCACATGAGTAGTTTTTAGAAAATTGCTCTTAATCACTTTTCCAATATCTTTAATGTCTGAGATCCTTGCATAATATGGTATTAAAGGGACACTGTCAGGTCAAAATGTTCAAAAATTAAGGTTTCCAGAAGTAAAGAAAGAGATCAGAGTGTAAAATAAAGGGAAACGTAGGCACCGCCCATTTCTTTCAAATTATTTCTATTGAGCAGTGAGAGCAGACAGAACCTGAAAACCCAGCCTAGCACAGAGGTCCTTCAAAACGCTGGGGTGCTCTCAGCAAAGGGAGTGACTGTGCCACCATCTCCCTGGAGTGGCTGAGCAGGTGCTCAGAGCTTGGCTCACCAGCCCCCAGGGACAGGGCGACACAGCCCTATAGTCTCCTGATGTTCTGCTCCCCTCACTGATTCCACTGCCCACCTATCCAGCAAAAACTCCTCAATGTTCTAATTTCTGCTTCTGCTTCCTTCTGCCTCAGCCCTCACACCCCTCCACCACCATCCCTACAATGGCTTGCCAAAGTCAGATGCACTGTGACAAACAAACCTTGCTAAGCAGGGGGTTAATGTACACTTGCTCCTCTGAAATTAGCCTGACTAAACCAAGAGCTGCAAGAAACTTTCAGCTCCTTCAAGACCAGACAAAAAGCACTGTTCACTGGTCAAGCACTAAACTCAGGAAAACTAGGTTACACTGTCAATACGAAACAACAATTTTTTAGTATTATTAGCTGTACTTATGCCCACTGTAGGGTGAAAGGCACAGATACACATATTTTCTAATGAAACACCGCGCTGCTCTGGACACTGTTCAATTCCCTGCAAAAGAAAATTAAAAGGCACTCATCTCTGTGGCAGAACAATTTCATCCATGATTGAAACACAGTCAAATTTTGGACAAAACAACAGCAATTTCTTTTAATGACACATTGTAGCTCCAGACAAGTGCAGATAATTAAAAGTCACACAATCACTAGACAGTTTACATAACAGGTTTTTTCATCTAGGCAAAGTACTGTTGTGCTGGAAACAAGGCAGAACAATCAAGTTTTAAGTAGCTTACTGAAACTGCAACAAATTTGTACTGATAACAGAGAAACACAGTGTCTTAGCCAAAACAGTACTTCAAGAGCTGAAAAGTTCTGTCAAGCACCATACCTCAGCTCTGTATGCACTGTGTGTTTAGTGAAACCAGTACACAATGTCACTTCCAAGAAGTTGTTAGTTCTAGAGAACAGGGGTTTTCTAAAAGGTCTTAACTATTAGGGCCAGTATTCCTGCATTTTTAAACAGATTTGTCAAAATTTTAGCAAAAAAATATACATGCATCATATACAACTTTTATACAACCTTTTCTTACCCTCAAAATTATTAGATGAAAGCAAACACTCTAAAAAAGCAACAGATGGTCCTGGTGCCACAAGAATTGCCCCAGTTCTCAAGCATACCTGTACCTGTACCTGTCAAGAACCTTACTGACAATGTCAATAACCAGAAATAAATAACCTGAAAGATCCAAACTGACTCTTAGTGCCTGTGAAGGAGGGAGGTACTATTTTCAGGTATCTGTGAGAAGCCAGCATGGTGCAGTCTGTGACCAACCTTTATTCAAATACAGCAGAGGAGGGAAAGAACTTCCCCTTACCACAGCTAATGCAAGCACTGCAGGCAGAGTGTCCTAAAGTATCTTAAACACTTTCAAAATTAACTTCACATATAGCAAGTCACTTGCAATAACATTAGATACCTGAAATGCAGCCAGAGTTCCTGTAAGCTAGCACTCAAGACTATTTCACAAGAGCTTGGGTGTGGAGGCCCTTGAGCCTATAAGGGGAACTCCCAGGGCAATGCCCTGGAGGAATCTACCATAGCCTTCAGGAATGCTTCATCACTTAGGGTGAGAAAAAGGCTTCCCCCATGGTGCCCTGCAGCAGTATGTTAATATACATTAGTTCTGTTCTTCCCATTGGCCCAGGCTTTGCCCACCCCTATTGTTCATAGATGTCCCTAGTTCTAGAGGTTTCTTCTTCCCCTGTTTTCCCATCGGTTGTGGCTTAGTTCTAGAGGTTTCTTCTTCCCCTGTTTTCCCATCGGTTGTGGCTCCACTGATTGTCCACCCTCATGTTCTCTGTAGGTCACTGCCCTTTGCCCTGCCCTTGTACCACCCCTGTGCCCGCTGACCATTGGCCTCTGACCCCATACTTGACCCTGAGCACTGCATTGATTTGGGGTCTTTTGTCACTGGAACTCTGTACTGGAGACCCTTCCTGGCTCTATTCCCTCAGCTATCCGTGGTGTGTGAGAGAGGACGAGAGGCACTGCCTGAGTGCCCACCCGAGCGGCTTCCTGAGAGGAGACGTTTTTGGGGGGGAGTGGTGGCATCCACCATCCACCTCCAGGCTGCTACACTCGGGGCTTAAGCACACTGGTATCTCTTGAACCCTTACCCCTGGAAATTCTGCATGGCTTCATTGCCAACTGGTTAAATTTCTGCCAGCATTAAAGAGATTTCCAACTTAACAGGCTGTCTCATAAACTTTTCAGAGCAGGAACTTTGTGGTTTAGCATCCACTCCATGCATGCTTATGGTATGAAGTAATATAACAATTGATTGCTAAACAAAGAACACCACTCTGGATCCATGTAGAGTAGAAGAATATTGCAAAACTCTAGGGTCACATGCAGTAAAATATGAATTTGTGAGAGGTTTTCAATGGCCTCTCAGGTTTTCTGGAGTTTCCTTTTGTTCAGGCTACCCTGTCACACCCACCTGGCTCTGTAACACAGACATGCTATGGTTCCTCTGATCTCCATCACTACAATACATTGGTGCATCTGTTCCTAACTGGCAGTTTTTGCTTTTTCCAGTCTTTCTTACCTACTCTGCCCCAATGTTCAAGATTCTGCACATCTGTGGAAATACCCAATTATAGGCAATTGAATTCACTAGAAAATTTTCATCACTAAAGTTCACTAAGATTTGAAAAATATTGTGCAAATAATTTCATTTGAATGCTTCCATCATTTACCTGTCCACCAGGGCCAATCATGAAACAGCTATCAGCTAATCTCAAACTACCTTTGCAGGCAGACTGCAGATTCAGTAGCACTGAGAAGCCCTTATATTTTCTCCTTTTAAAGACAGCATATAATTTCAGGTCACAGTAGAATTTCTGTGATTATTTCCTAGTAACCAATTCAAACTCATCCACTGGAAACATACTTTTAGGTATTCACAGATACAGTACAAACACTAACAGAAATCACCTGTACTTGCAGGATAAATGCAGACCCAAGTCAGAGAGTCATAACAGAATTGTTTATAACTATTCAGTCATTCTGAAGAGGGATTTGGGGTTTTTTTCCCACAGAACAAATGTAGAGTGTTAGCTTTTCAAAAATACATAAATTCAATCTTAACTCCACAGAGTGCTATAGCATTTTCTTTCACAGTTAATCAACTGTACTTAAAAGCTAAGTAGGTATGCTTAAGTGATTTTCTGGATTAGAATCTTGCATCAAAGGCTCATAAAACTATTTCCACTATTTTGAACCCAAGCTTAGCCAAAAAACAAAACCCCTTTGACTTTACTGGGCTTTCCGATGTGATGCTCCTGATCCAGAGTAGACCACACAAAATAACAAATACCAACATGTATACCAAGTGCAACGAAAGGCAGGAAATACTAAAACCAAAACCCTCCTTGTGAAAAACACTCCTTGTGAAAAAAGCTCCAGCTTAACTCCTGGGTCACAGAGAACAATGAACTGATGGAAATCTTAGCTTACCCTGGAATATTAGACCTTTAATTAGTTTATTACTTTCTACTTTTTAAGTTTATTAAGTAAGCCTTTCTGCTATACCTTAACATGCAATCTTTTAGGAAAACTCATCAAAGGGCACGGCTCCAAGAGCACATCCAGCTCAGGATGCAAGTGCTTGTGGAGGGACTCCTGGTTTGCAGCTGGAATGGCTGAGCAGACCTGTCCCTCTGCAAAGCCCATGGCACAGGACTAGTTGGGGAAGGACACACAAGATCTCACCTTAACACTGCTGCCAGCAGCCCGTGTTTTGCAAAAAAAGTAAACACAAGAAATCTAAATCTCAAATCACAATTTATATTCCTCGGCTCTAGCCTTCCACCTGAAGCAGGTCCCTCCAAAGCCCACTGTTCTAGAAGCATGGTGATTGCTGACAAAGTTTGGATCTGACTGCTTCATAACTGTGGTCCACACCGATAGTGAAAAAATCTGTGCTTATGGCTGATGGCAGCCACCTTGCTAAAAGCTGACATTTGGGTTACTTTGGCACCGTACACAATATAATACTGTATAATATCATCTCTTATAAAACCAATTCAATGAGCAGCATAAGATATGGATTATTGAACAAGTTAGTCATACATAAAGATACAGAAACACATCTTCTAAAGATTTTAATTGAAGGAAAACAGTCCAAATTGCAGAATAAATTATAGGAGATGCCTAAAACTTGCCGCAAATAAGAGCAAGGCACCAGTAATAGATGAAAAAAATGGCAAATTAATCCAAACTGTATTTGGAAATTATTATAAATCTTTAAATAAAACCATGGCTTTATTTTACTGTGTCTCTTTTGGAGACAAAATTTTCACCTTTTTTTAAGTGGACATTCCTACCTGTCTTACTAACAATATTTTGGAAGTCAGTCCCAAAGAAAGTCAGGCATTTGATGTTCTTTTATTAACTAATACAATATAATCAGAAAATCATAACTATTCGAAGCAAGCTACATATCCCATATGGAATTATCTTGTTGTAAGTAATTTTAAAGTGAAAATCCAGGCAGCCATTAAAAAATGACGTTTAAGATGTATTATTCAGAGGGTCAGTACAATGCTTCAAGTCTCATTCAGATTTCCACTTTGAAAGCCAGTCATTGGAAGGCAGTTCTTCTTACTCATTAAGCACTTGATCTTAGCAAAGAGCTAATCAACTTGCTCTTTTTAAGACTGGGTCTCACCTACCTAGCACTGAGCAATCACAGAGGTTAACCACCCATTGCTGTGACAAATGCATTCCTTCACCAAAGGATTCAAAACCACAGAGCATAAAGGTCCTCCTCTTAGTTTAAACTAGGAGGAGGAAGAAATAAAATATTATCTTATAGTAAATATCAGAGCTTTCTTTTGCTTGTTTTATGTTTTCCCAATACAGGGTTTAATGTTGACTAGAGAGGTGATTCTCTAAAGGTCAGATACATCTAAAGTATCTGACATGAAAACAAAAGCAGATTGCAAAATTCAGCTGAAGGGCCCCAGGAAGTCACAGTTGGTTAACAATCTGCTCAAGAGGAAGGTGGCAGGTAGGTTGGAACTGGATGATCTTTAAGGTCGCTTCCAACCCAAATTATTTTGTGCTTCTATGATTCCATGATGTGAGCAATCCACACAATGCACCTCTGGACTGCTCACTGTAATTTCTGCCAGAATTCTTCTTTTTGCTCCATTGCTTGTCTCACAGAGTAACAAAATCTTCTTGGGCTTAACAGCTACATACAGCAGCCCTTACACACAATACAAGACAGGTCATAGGACTGAAATTGCGTTTTCTAAAGAAAGAGGAAGCACATCTTGGGTGATTTCTAAAGAGGCTGAAGATATGGTCAGTCCCATTTCTGCATTTCCCACCTGGACGTGCCTCACCTCTCCCCTCAGCTCTGCCGTCCACACCACCTTCCAAAAAAAAAGCTTGCTTTTTCCATGCCAGAGACCCAGACTTTGCCCCAGAGACCACCTGGACACGCCCTTGCATTCTCCACCAGGTCTTTCTGCACCTTCAGCCTTATGTGCAAGACATACTCTGCCACACCAGGTTTATCCCCCTGTTTATGCACTGGGGTGTTGCAACAGTGGCCAAAGTGACCAGCAAAGGCTTGGGTTTCCCCGGGGCCAGGCAGAAAGGAGCAGCTGCTGCTCTGGTTTATGCCAGGCTGCCCAGAATGACTTGGCGGCCACCAAGCCGCTTGGGAGCACTGCCCTCCAGGCACAAAGCTGGGCTGTGGCTCCAGGCTCCCAGCAGGCCAGGCCACGTTCCAAGCCATGCTCTCCTGTCTGCTCCACCCTGATGACAACTCCTCTCCCTCGAATGGCAGCTCCAAATGCCACCCAGCCTTCTGGCAGCATTCTCTGCTCACCAGGATGCCTTCATGTGTGTTTGGATGGTCCCATGGGCTGTGGTGGTACAAGTGATGGGAGAAGGGCCAGAGCAGGGCCAAGGAGGGTGCTGTGAGGATAATGGACAGGATGAGCTCACAGTGAGGGCTGAGGATGCACAGCAGTGCCACCCAGCCTTTCTGAAGCATTGGTTGGCCAGCAGGCAGAGAGGTGGATGTACCGCAGAAGCACTTGGGATGTACTAACAGAAGCTCTGCTATGCCTCTTTGGGGATTAAATTGCACCAGTAGAAGGTAATCAAATGCACTGGTTTATAGGACTGATAGGACAAGGACTAATCAAACCTGGGACCATCCCACCACAGACAGGCTGGTAAAAAATTATTTCCACAGTTTAACCTCAACAAAGCAGCCTAAACTGACACTACAGTCACAACAGGCTGCCGACCCTTCAGAGGTATGACCAAGTTCTAGCCACCAGTGTGCAATTTCTAGCACTACAAGCTCACTAGGAAAACACTTCTGTAGTGAAAACATTAATTTTCTCACATCACAGGGCTGACGCCAAGTGTGGCCATGGTGCTTACCAAGTTCCAGAACTGAAACCACTGACAGCTGGGAGGCAAGCGTCTGCCCCAACACCATTCCTCTGCAGACCTTTTCATTACTGATGATACTGGAGAGGGTTGACCTCCATGCTCATCTCTAAGACTAAATAACCATGAAAAACCAGAAGAACCAATTTTATTAGCAGCCAAAGGACTTGTGTTTTGGAAACTGAGACAGCAGTATGTCACATCACCAGTGGGCTTTTAAAACCCCTTTCTCTGACTAGCATTTATCAAAGTACATCATGACAGAACCCAGCTTCTGTCTTGGTAAAAAGAACAAGACACTTCAAACACTGTTTTTAGATGCCTCATTCTGTTCCTGTATGATAGACAGAGGGTACTGTACAACTTAGAACAGCATGTACCAGCAACTGCACTATGGCTGAGATGAAAAGGAATGGCAATCCTATGGAAAGTATGGACACAAGTGATTAATGCATCCTGCCTTTTTTGAGACTCAAATAGCTATGGCCCCTGAAAGGGGCTCTATACTTTCAGCTGGGAGGTTAAAGTATGACCAGCTCAAAAACTGAGGGAAAGTATTAGAGATGAGAACATAAAGCTAAAGAACTGGTAATTCAAGTCATACGGAGTGGATCACAAGAGCTTACCTAGAATGTACATTATACAGAAATAAGTTTATGTATTACAAGACTCAGGGAACGTTTACAAAGCATTTGATAGAGCCAGTCTGAAAGGAATAGAGGGAAGATCAAACCGTGCTAAACTGTGGCCACCTCAGCTTCCTGTGCTGTGGTACCACCCGAGGAGTCTCAAACTCGTTAGTGCAATTCTGAAAATATTTAATTATCATGCCTCACTGGAGAGGACAGACAAACCTATAGATCAGCTTGCTGGAGGACACACATGGAGTGATCCACCATTTCACTTAACATATTGCTACAAAGGAAAAAATAAACTAAAGCTAATCTGAACCACAAAAAGGAGGATGAAGGAGTTATTTATGTAGGAAAACAGGCATGAGGAGTAATGCAATAGTTCACATAGATTTTTCCTCCTGCAATAGTTTCATTCAGCTTCTGCATACCAGATTATAGCCACGCTGATGGACATTGTAGATGGGAACACAGCAGTTCAGCATGGTCTGTGCCATCCCATTTGTAACACCAGTCACGTTCAGCATAGTGCTGGGACCAACATGAGGGGACTGACCTCCCCTTCTCACTGCTGCAGCTTTCCTGTGACATGCCATCCTGTACTGCAACTCCACTTTAAAGACTACCCTATGAATCCAGCAAAATTCTGGCTGCATGACCATTAAAACCTGTTTTCTATTACTCAGGACACCTCTCAGTGTGGTTATGCAGAGGCAAACAAGAACTCCTGGGGAGAGAGGAGGAGTGACACCCTGCAGTTCCCAGGCCCCTGGGGTTCTCCACAAAGCCAATCAATATGTACACAAAGTTTCACTGGCCCCCGAAGGACCGACGCTCTTAAGTGCCAACAACAATTTTGAAAACTGAAACCCAGGCACATAAATCATTTACCCACAGCCCAAACTGGAGTACTGTCTGCACTGTGTAATCGTGTGTATGCATGGACAGACACGTTTATTGAAACTACATTTTCCTTTATGACCTGGAGACATTTCAAACTCACCTGCCTTCTGCTCTTTTAAAGCTGCTACATGGCGTTTTGCCTTTCACTGGGGGGTCACAAAGGGGCAGAGGGGGAAAGCAGTAACAAATAACAATTATTTGCTCCCTGTTCCTACAATATTAAAACAAAAAACCTGATGGTGGAGCTCAAAAAGAAATGTCTTTTTCTGGTATAGTCCTGGATGGTTCTTACGTTTTCTTCCTGATTCTAGTTACTACTAGGAACAACATACTTCAGCACATTCACTGCTGGGCGGTCTCTGTGCCCTGACCTTGTAACAGTCATGAAATCTTCATTTTGTTCCTTATCAAGCCACAAAACAATTAAGGACACAGGTTCAAACACAGCAACCTATTTGCTGCTTATTGTGGTTTTTAATACTAATGTATAAGCCAGCTACTACTTTAAATAAGGTTGTTGTGGTATAAGATAAACTTACCAAAATCTGTAAATGGATTTCACAACTTCAGAGCATGATTCAGAGAGAAAGAAAAGAAAACTATGATGATGAACTCATTTTAGGCTCGTGTCAGTATCAACTGATTCTTACAGGTAACACTTTCAATTCCCCTGGCAGGTCCAAAATACACAAATCTCTGAAAACTGACCACTCCAGTGTTTTGGTAACAGAATTTTGTGGTTTAACTTCAGGTGTTCACAACTTAAAACACTAGCTCATTTTTTTCTTAGTTCACAAGCAGATATTGTGTATTTTGAAAATAATGCTCATGAAGAGACATATGAAGAATATTCCACCGTAAACATGTTTCTCTTATCAGCAAGTATTTCAGAAATAGATACAGAAGATACTTTGCTGCAGCAGATATACTGTTGCAGCATGACCTGTGTGAAATACCATCCAGTACGGTAGCAGAAGTCTCTTCTTAAACCTCAAACATCTGAATCACAAACATTCCATCTTTAAATGAAAAAAAAAAACAAACTAAGAAGTCCAAAACCGGAAACAAGTAAATAAACACATTCAGTCAGCATGACAGTAAAAAGAAATGACAATTACTAGAGCCGGAGGCACCTCTCTGACACGTTACATCTAACCTCACTGCTGTTTGAAATAGCACTGCCGCACAACTCCCGTTCTATGTCCTGCCCGTAGCGCGGGCAGTCTTCTTTGCTAAAAGCCTTTCATGGCTACTAGAATACAAGCAGATCTATGTGTTTGTATAAAACCACTCAAGTCCCCGTCTGCAGAAATATAGGGGGCTAAACAGCACCTGCCCCGGAACACCGAATCCCTGGTAAAACAGCCCCCAGAGCCCAGGGGTCTCTCACACTGATCAGCTCTCCCCGAGCAGCCTGGGCTCTCAGTGGGAGCCCGATGCCGTTTGCGGATGGCTCGGATGCCGCTCCGAGCGCGGTGAGCGCCGCTGGACGCAGCCGAGCGCTCTGTCGGAGCCGGCCGCCCAGCACCGCTCTGCGCGGGTACCCCCGCTCCGCAGCCGCAGGGACGGGGGCCGGCTGAGCACGGGGAGCATCGCTGACAGCCCCGCTGCTCGGCGGGACACGGAGGAGCACGGAGGAGCACGGCACCGCCCGTGCTGGGGGACAGCGGTGACCCCGCCCTCACCTGCGGGTCCGCTCGCTGGCGGTGCGGGGGCTGCCGGCCGCGTCCCCGCCAGCGCCCGCCGCGCACGGAGCCCAGCGGCGACAGCAGCAGCTCCCGCCTGGCCGCCATGCCCCGGGCCCGCGATCCTTGTCCCCCGGCGGCAGCGGGGGCGGGCGGGGCGCCGTCCTTTACCCCCGACTTCTCGGTCAGCCGGGCACTACTTGCCCCCGGTCCTGCGAGGTGCACGCTGCCGCCACGGCCGCGCTTTGCCCTGCGGGGCAGGCGAGCACCGGCTCTGCCTTTGGCTGCGTCCGCCCGGGAGCCTCGACGGCCGGGCCGAGCAGACCTCCGCTCACACGCTTCCCCTCCCGCCCTTCTTCCGTCCTGTCAAATCCTTACATCGGGAGACCGGATCACAGGTATTCCGAACTCAGCATACGCTTTTTGACGCTTACCCCTCCTAACATATCAATCCATTTTAGGGGAGGGTAAAAGTAAACTCATGGTATTCAGCTACAGCACTCACGATAAAAGTAACAAGAAGGTCCAAGAGGAAATCAGCAATTCCCTTGAGTTATGACTTGAATCACAGGTAATCAAGACATTATTGAAGGCAAAAGGTAAAAAAGGAATAGTAGCAGTATTACAGCTCATGGCGACAAACACAACCAATGAATAAGAAAACAGTATGTGACCAGTATTAACTGAATGTATTAACTAAAATCTTCATAAAGTGATGAAATTTGGATATAAACCCAAATTTTTGAACACTTAGGTTCTTGATCTTCCTAGTCATATTCTCGTACCTTCTGTATCACTTTTCCCACGCTGACAAAACTTACAGAAGGAACTTCAACAGCCCCCAGTAGTTACCACTGTCTCCCGCAGGACTGAAGCCCATCAATGTCCCAAGGACCACAGCCATCAAATCAAACCAAGTCCCTGCAACAATTATACCTGGTTGTACCTAGTGTAAACTAATAAAACAAGCATACACCATTGTTCTTTATCCTGAATTTCATTTTGTTTCCAGTCTTTTTTATTTTCTTCAACTTGTTTCTCAAACATCACTTCTCAGTCAATCTCCATTTCCTCTTATCTCAAACTTACCCTCTTCCTATACTCAGTCTCAGGCTCCAGTTCTTTGGCTTCTCAGGTCTGCCCTCTCATCTGCTTCTTGCCTACTGTTTATTTTGTTGGTTTCTGGCCACTGTATTGACTGCTAGCTCCAATGTCCATTTGCCTCTGAATGTTATCTATATTTCCTATCCTCTTGCTCTTTCTAGATGTTTCTTCCATTTTCTGGTCTCTCAATTTCCAATTTTCCTGCTCAGCCAACTCCTTTCTTTCTCTGTTGTGCTATGGTCTCCTTCCTCCTCCTCCTCCTCCCTACAGGAGAGGCTTGCCTTCAGACCATGCTGTTCTATTGCAGGAGCCTGAGCAGAGTCTCTGTGAGCATCAGGGAGAAGATAGTTCACACACACAGTCTCAGCAGCACCCCAAAAAACAGAGTCTACTCGGTCCTTGGGCATGCCTCAGGGCCCTTTGAAAGACTGGCTGTAAAACCTAGCAGTGGCTTCACCCAAACTATTATTTCAAAGACAGAGAGGATAATAAAACTGTTTCCAGCCCCCTACCAAACATGGTTTTCTGCTTCTTACATTTCTTCTATTTTGTCTTTAGATTTTTATATTGCACATCCCACATGGCAGGTCTTAAGAAATCATTGCAGCTTCTAATAACAGAATGCACTTCTAAATTTTTTAGCAGGTGCTGAACATCATGTTCATTGTTCACTTAGCTACACCTTTTTTTTAAGGTATTACATTATTGTCAATTAAATTTTCTCAGTCAAGTCATCCTGAGTCAGCATAGAAGCTTTTGGCTCAATCTGTTAGTATTGTCAATGTTTATAAAGGAAGAAAATAAATCTTTTAATAGGATGCATCACTAACTGTTACCATGCCCACTTTTCATATGAATCTGAACTCCATAAGGAACCTGAAGCACAAGCACATACCCCCAGCACATGCAGGTGCATTGGGCTTACTGGGTCACAGCTACATGTGTATATTCCACTGACTGCAAGCATTTTCTTAATTCCAAGTTTCTGCCATTTCTTTCTAAGTGAAGAGTCTTTCGGACATAAGAAATTCTCAGTCTTCCCTGAGATCAGGTCTTGCCATTTCTTACCTAGTACAAAGACCTAAAAATCTGCTGTGAAAAGCCATATAAGCCACCCTATGCTGCAAATTCCCACACCCAGTTCCTCAGCACTTCACTGATATGAAAACACATGTGATATGTTTTATAGCAGCCACTTAAGTAGTTCAAAGTCCTCATAACTCCCATGTACTCTCCTGTTTTCTCTAGAAATCAGAACTGCTGAGATGTTTCCTCCTTATCAATCTTATTTCTACAGACTTACCTTAAGACCAGTGCTACCTTGCTTGTCCATCCTTTAAGCTTCTTTTTTTGTTAGTCCTTTATTTCCAGTGTCTAAGCCGTCACCTCAACAGCAATGCAGACAGCTCGGTTCTTGGATGCTCATTAGGAACAGTGCATCACATCTCCTGCTTTTCATGTCCTAAGTAAGTTAAATGTATACTCGTCAAAGTATGACTGCATGAATTCATGGATCACCTTGCAGTGTTTTCAAACTCCAAAATTCCTGTACTGAAAAGCACTCTCAAAGGAAGATAATATGCTTAATAGAAACACTCACCAAAGAGGAATGGGTTTTGTTTCTGTTATTTCTGTGGGACACCTGCAAAGGCATAAATATCCAGATAACCACTCTGTTCCAGGAAGAACATTGGAATTTTTTTGGCTTTTTTTTCCCATCCATCACATTTAATCAGACAGAATCTACGAGATGTTCATACAGACTTTGGAACGAAAAAGCCCAAACGAATTTACGTCTCACGCACTAATCTGTTTTAGAGGGAACTCCCAGTTTCATTGTTTCATCATGTCGAGGCACACTGAAGATACCGAGTTTCATAAGACTATATACACACCTTTATCTTTGCCTTAGTGCCCCAGCAGACCTTCAAGAACTGATGATGCAGCAAAGAGAGGAGGGAGGAATAAAGCTGGAAGACTGCTTCTAGATTTCTCCCCATTCACATCATCATCAAAAAATCAGCCTGGCTTCAGGAGTATTTATCTTTATCTAACAAAACTAAAGAAGTCTCATAAGTCAATCTGACACCAAAGGCTGACAGCAGATATACACTCATCAGATGCTGACTGTTTCAGCCTCTGATTTATCACGCTGTGGAAAGGCATTGTGGCAGAATGTTACTCATTACAGCACAAAATATAAATATTGTTTAACCACACAGTTTCTGAACTACAACAGAATAGAATTTTCTGCTTTGGTCTTCCCCTTTAACATACAGTGTGTAAAGGAAATCTCCTGGAGTGAGCTTAAGTCACGCTTTATTGCTTATTTCACCGTATACAATGTGTATACAATGATTGTTCCAGATCTGATCATAGTAAATCTTCCCTCCTGCTGCCCAGTGCACACTGGTATTAGAAACTGATCTGCCAACAAAGGAGAACATTACTTCCCTCATCATGAATAGAATTATTTTTTGATTAAAAGATGACAGAACCCAGACAAGCATATAAATGTCAATAATTTACTTTTTCCCATGGTGAATGTGCTTCGACAGGAGGCAAGAAGGAAGAGAATTTTGAATACTGAACTACATACAGATAGGATGCCCTGTCTTCTTTTTCAGGCATGTCACCCATGCAAAAAGTACCTATTGATATCTGAGTTCGGCTCAAAATCCCTCAAAATAGTTTTGACATTGTATTAGAATGTATGAAGAATTATTTGAAGTCAATTGGACAGTCTGCAGAACTTATTCTATGAGAAAATTTTTTTTGTAACTTAAAAGTTTCTAAGTTGCCAAGAATGTAGTGGGGTAGCTTTTCTCAACTTGATGGTCACAATCACAAATAACCAACCACAATTCTCTTGGAGTGCATTCTGAAATATCCTTGGTATAGACCCAAAGAACAAAATGTGATAGTACAGTTTAATCTTGTTACAATCACGAATAGCTTCTGTGCTTGCACTGATGGTCCCATGGAAACCAGCATACTGCTTCCTACAGCAGGACATCACAGTCCAGAATGGAGAAACAGTATTTCACATGGTGCCTCTAGTCTCTGTTACTGAATTTTCTTAATAGAAAGTTAGTAGGAAAATTAGTGGAGGTATTCTAAGAAGACTTGGTGTAGGGATGTGTTTGGCAGCTTTAAGGTGCAGTAACCTCCATCTCATGCGAATAAATGCTTTGCAGTTATAGAGAAGCACAATGTACTTTTGCAGGGCAACAATCATAGATCCACAGAATAATTTACACTGGAAAAGACCTCTAAGATCAACCAGCCATTAACCTAGCACTGCCAAGTCCACCAGTAAACAATGTCATTAAGTGCCACCTCTGCACATCTTCTAAAAACCTCCCAAGATGGTGACTCCATCACTTCTCTGAGCAGCCTGCCCTAATGCTTGGCAACCCTTCCCATAGAGAAACTTATCCTAATGGGCAATCTAAGCCTCCCTGCCACAACTTGAGGTTATTTTCTCTTGTTACTTGAGACCAAACCCCAACATCTACCTCACTACAACCTCCTTTCAGGTAGTGAAGACAAACACAAGGAAGATGCAGGATCAAAGGATAACGCTGTGGTTTTTACCTCAACATTCAGTGACTTCTAAGATGGTATGTGTAGCTAAATAGTAACACCTCTAAAATTTTCCAAGTTTCCAGGTAGCCTTTATTGACCAATAACACAATTCCTACTTATAAGGATAAGCAATCTTGAAGGTCTTGTAGAATAGTCCTCAGGCAATGTTGCCTCTCTTCTGTTTGCTCTGTCATTCCTTGTATAACTCAGAGTGGTCAACAGATTTTTCAAAAGTCTCACCTTTCAGAGTTCTCCTAGAAGGTGAGATTGCTGTCTGACTTAGCTTCCTGGACTGTGTCAAATGACAGACATATGGATTCTTCAGTGACATTTTCTCCAAATCTTACCCCGGAGCTCTCAAATCCTCATTTTAAAACAATTTTCAAAATCTGTATTTTGCTTTGCCACTTGTTTTTTCATATTAGATAGAAGCCGTGGCTGGTACAGGTTGATACTCTTCAACATTTTTATTGGTGTCACGGATGCTGGGAGGAAGAGCACCCTCAGCACATTTGCCAAGGACACCAAGCTGAGCGGTGCAGTCAAACACGCTGGAGGGAAGGGATGCCCTCCAGAGAGAGGGACCTTGACAGGCCTGAGAGGAGAGCCAATGCAAACCTCATAAAGTTCAACAAACTTAAGTGCAAGGTCCTGCACCTGGCTCAGGGCAATCCCAGACACACCCACAGGTGGGGCAGAGAAGTAATTGAGAGCAGCCCTGTGGACAAAGATTTGGGGGTGATAGTTGATGAACTCAGCATGGGCCAGCAGTGCGCACCTGCAGCCCAGAAAGCAAAATGCATTCCAGGCTGCATCCAAAGGAGTGTGACCAGCAGATTAAAGGAGGTGATTCTGCCCTTCGGCTCTGCTCTTGTGAGACCCACCAGCAGCCACCCACCCTACGTACAGTCCTGGTGCCCCCAGTGTAAGAAGGACATGAAACTGTTGGAACAAGTCCAGAGGAGGGCCAGGAGGTTGGTAAGAGGGCTGGAACATGTCCACTACAAAGACAGGCTGAGAAAGTTGTGACTGTGCAGCCTGGAGAAAAGACCTCATAGCAACCTCCCAGTATCTGAAAGGGACCTGCAGGGAAGCTGGAGATGCCCCAACCCTGGCAGTGTTCCAGGCCAGGTTGGATAAGGCCTTGAGCAACCTGGTCTAGTGGGAGGTGTCCCTTTCCATGGCAGCAGGGACTGGGACTAGATTTTAAATCCCTTCAAAATTATTTTAAGTCCCTTCCAAAGCCTTAACATTTTATGTTTTTATGGGTTTTTTTCTCACAGGGACTATACAGAAGTTAGAATTGGGAAGATGGAGGTTTGTGTTAGCATTCATATTCAAAGAAGTGCCAAAGCAAATGCTTTGAGCTTTAAAGGAGACAAACAAAAATCTTTGTGCTTGAGACTGGAAAAAGTGCCTTATCCACATGACTGATCTCTTTAATTTGAACTAACTGAAAATAATTTACCTAAAAATAAACTACTTGTCACAAAAATAAGAAGAATTTTTAAAAAATTAAAATTACCTAAATATCAAATACCTAAAAACCAAGGCTTAAACAGTGATGAATGTACACAGAGCACAATACTTCACTAAGAAGCAAGGAAGTATGTCCTTTAGTGACCTGCGGCTGGAGTTATGAGGAAAACCTAAACTTACTTGGATGTCTGTGAAGGACACTGAGGGCACCCATTCTCAGAGAGGAATACAAGAATTAAAGCAATGCCAAACTATACAGTGCAAGAAGATGGGCAGTTTCATGGTGAATAATACTGTCTATTGTCTGTGCCAGTCTTCCAAAGGCTGAAGGCCCATCCATGTTCATGTGATGTGTGCCTTTAATAACTGCTGACTGCTCTTCAGGCAAGGAACAAACATTTGACTCTTGGCTTTTACAGGCTATCCTAGCAATTGTGGGGTCTGGGCAACAGTTCCCCATCAGGTACAACCTGATGGCCAAACCATGGCAGAAAAGGCAGGGAACCATTTGGATTCACCCTATAAGCTGCAATTGGCCTGCAGGACATGGCTTTGAGCACCCCGCGTTGAAAGCAGCAGGCAGTTACCAGCAGATGCTGGTGTCAGCACTCTTACAATTACTACTGCTTTCAGAACATGCTTTGAGTAGCTATCCCATACTCAATAACAGAAATACACCATAACATGAGCAGTCAAAAGGATTAATTTGGCTGTTTGTTGCGCTGCTTTAATTTCGCCTTTAGGTAACCTAGATTTCTAAAAGGAAAGCGAAGTAAATTTAGGCGTACTTCTATTCAAGAAACTAAGTTTATTCTTTCCTTGCAGTAGTCACCCATTTCTAAAACAACACTCTTTCTTACAACCCAGTGTCTTAGTCCTTACGCAATTTTTATACCAATGTGTTTGTTAATTGCTATAGTGTGTTTTCAAATTATAGTTTTTATTATGACAGGAATCAGAATAGGCGATATTTTAAGTAGCATTCTCTTAAATTCCTTCCTCATATGAAAACATCTCAAGTGTTTTTCTTCTCTGAGGAAAAACTGACTAGCCTAGGAGAGGAAATGAATTTAGTTCCATCCTGGGGAAAATCACATCAAAGTAGTGCAACTGATATTTATTTTCATACTGTATTTCACAGTTGTACTTTAGAATTATATTCATGACTTAAATTTCAATGATTAAAAGCTGTCTCTAGTGTCTTTGTATTTGTACATTAAACATTTGGAAATACAGAAGTTTGTGTGAAGTATTTTCCTCTTTTCAATCTCAGGTTTTTCCAGTTCCATAAAGGTAGAAAAAGGAGAAAATCTACTATGGCATACACAGATGCAACCCTTTGATTAGCTGATTAAAAAAAATATTGTCGTTTCCAACTGATGATCATGAAACCAAAGGATTTTGATAGCTTACTTTATGCCAAAGCAGTTCTTACATAATAATTATGTAATCAGAAACAAAATNTCAGAGAGAGGTATTTGACACTTTGCGTAGATCCCATAGAATTAATAATTGTGTTTCAATTTAGATAGAACAGCATCTGTGTAGTATTCAAGTGAGGGATGTTATAAAATTCATCTGTGCAAGAGAAAAATGAATGGCTCATTTCCATTCATAGCTCTGCATGAAAGGCTTTTCGCTAGCTTAAACTTCACTGCAGATAGTACAATGCTACTTTTGTTTAATTTTCTCAATTTCATTCTTGGTAAACCACTTAATTTCATCATATTCCAACCCAATGAACTGCAAGCATTCATGTAAGAAAAGTGGGAAAAATATAATGCTTCACTATATCCCTTCTTTCAAAAGTCCATTACTGTAAAATAAGACAGAAGAAGGAAAATAATCATCCAGCATAATATTTTTAAAAACAAAGTAAAATTACAAACAAATATTTACTTTGCCTCTATTGTGCTTTCACATGTTTTCCCCTGGGAATGGTAACATATCACTACTAAGAAAACTATTTTTTCCTTCAGTAGGGGAAAAAGTTATTATCTCTATGGCTTTAAGAGAAGAAAGAACAAGTAAGTCCTTAGATGTGACTAAGAAGTCATGAATACTTCACCAAGAACATTAGAAACATAAACTACTACAGACTACAACTATTACTTGCAAATGCAATAGTAATTAAAATATACTGTTAAAATATACTATAATAACCATCAAGTTCTCTAATACAAAAAGCATGAAGTAGGCATTTTAATCAGGAAATAGGAAAATAAGTATCTCCCTTCTCTAATTTTCTTTTTTTATTTTTAGGCAAATAGTTACCTGTAAACAAATATTTAAGTACTTCTTCATGAGTTAGTTTCTTATGAATTAGCACTTACCTTTTTCTTCCTCATATTATCGTTAGACAATTTAAGTAGCCTTCAGCCACTGACTGAGGTTTCCATCCAACACACAATCCGATAAAGTTTGTTCCCCAGTTCTAACTAAAGGAAACAGTGATACAAAGCAGTGACAAAATACCATGTATTATATTGCTAATTGGGTTTGATTAGCTGCTTTTTGGTTTGTTTTTTTTTTTCCTTTGGAGGATGAATTTTGGGGAGAATTAAGAGATGAATCAAAACTCCTTAACACAACGTTGCTCTAGTTATGCTGAAAACCTTGTGTCACCTTATGGTCAGGAACTTGTGACTTGATCCGCCCTTATTTATGTATCACAGTAAGGAAATGATTAGTATTCATGATGTCACTGCTTGAATTTTCAGCAGCAGTCTGGAATAAAAGCATAGCCAAAACATTCTCCAGATTCATGGTAACTTACTGTGAATGTGTATTGCCACCTAGAGTGTCAGAGTTAAAACTGTAGGCATGGAAGTAATTAAGCCAGCCCAGGCATATTTGTTATTATGAAATGCTTCTCTGAGCACAAGTTTTGCTGTAGTAAACAGTCTGTGCAGTCTAACTCCTCTTACCACAGCCATGGTCAGATGCTTTCATAAAAGAATACATTAAGTCAATGTATGAATCTACTGTTGTGGTAAGAACATGCTGGCAAATGCCGGATAGTAATTACCTTTGGTTTCACGTGGTAACATACACATTGCAGGCTTTTATCTTCTTCATGAAGGACCCTGTATAATTTCCAAGTACCTATATACAAGCATGCTTTTTTAACATCCACTAAATTCTTGGCCAACAGGAAAAAAATCAACCAGTAACAGTCAAAACAGTGACAGAGCTATTACATTTAGTTGATATCCATATTCAAATTACTGTAATGTTGCAGTGCTGAAGATGGAGCCAATGCTGAAAATATTGTCATTGATCTACTGGCCAACTGTATCTGTACTCACAGACTGAGTTGCTTCATCATCACCTACCTTCCATCCCCCACTTTTTCCCCTTTCTTTCAACCACAGCCTACTTACCCAACACACATTCACTTGTGCAGCCTGTTTTTCATAGTAGTTCTTCACTTTCCTGACCTGGACTGAGCTTTAATCTTCTGGAGGCTGATCTATCTTGGGAACCATAAACCTAATACAGGCCTTCAATAAACACAAATTAGACAACATAAAACAGGCCTTCAGTTTAGAATGCAAAAAATTTATGGAATGTTGGTCATACTACTTTGCTGTTTAAATTTGCTCTGAAACATATTTACTGTGCTTCTTGCTGATGCAGCACCTGAACTACTCGGGTGGTGTTTAGATGTGGTTATCCCCAGCAAGTTCTCAAGCTCGTGACACTGGTTTTTCCTTTTAGAGAGAAATCTTCTAGAGAATAGCAAACTCCCAATACCAAACTAGAGAAAATATAACTTTTTTCCTCTGAAATTTAAAACCATACCAAATTAATACCGTCAGTCAGTATGTAGCTATCAAATTGTCTCAAGATGTGTGATGACATTTCTTTATCCTACAAGAACATTTTCTTCTCATTAGATATTAATGCATACGCAAATTAAAACATCTTAAGCTTATATATGGCTTAAATGCAGCTTTTGAATGAAAGGTCTCTAGAAAAACAGAGCCAGAAGTCAAAACCAGGAATTTGGTAGTTCAGCGTCACATGGCATCTGGAGACACCAGATACTGAGAAATGCAATTTCTTATCATACCTTTTGTCAGCTCTAATGCAAAATTTATGTAATCTATCATCACTCCCCCTTACCGGCCCAGCCTTTTGCATAACCCAGACTCTCAAGAGTAATTTCAAGTAGTTTTCCAATGCTTTTAAATTTACCCCTATTTGCAAAGAGATGAATGGAAAAAATGAATCAGCTCAGGAAATGCTCTAAAATGGCCGTAACATTCCATCCTGTAACAGAGTCCACAACTGGAACAAACTAAGAGGAAAGTGCTTGCCTACAGCACAATTGCAAATGAAGTAAACATATGGCTTGTAGCACTGCAAGGTTCATTTGTTGTAAAGGACTTATTTATCTTGTTATGGGATAGATCAAACACATATTTGAAAGACAATAATAAAACATCTTCTGTCCCATGAATACACTGGAATGACAGATTTTAATAATAAAATGCAGACTATTGCTAGGACCTATCTACTGTGAGGGAAGCAGCAAGCAGATTTTAAATTAGGAGTGTGTTGCGAAGATGCTAGCTAACAATGCAAAATCCTGGATCTTAAGAACACCGGATGGTGTGAAATAAAATGCACAAATATAGGAACGCATGTATTATCTAGCATCAAAACCCCCTAGATCATATAACCAATCCAAGCATCTCAACAAATTAATAGATCTGTTTTTTCCACTAATTTATTTTGGTTATAGTAAACATGAAATAGCAGTTTTATAGCCTTCTTGCCAGAAAAGGAGTTTGTTTTTCAAAAAAAATTTCGAAGTGCCTCCTAAGACAAGTTGGTGTATTTGGACTTAAAGAAAATGTTAAAACTGTCTGAGAAAAATACATGTTGTCCCATTATGTATCCAGCTAATCTGAGAGAAGGCAGAAGGATATCCAAAGAGGCACTGTAAACTGTTTAAGTCACCAAGCCACCTCCTTTCTTCAGAAGGTATTCAGAGATCTTAACAACCTAAATGAATAAGCAACAAGTACAGATACCTGTGCAGCACAAATACTGGAAAAAGTTTCCAAGCCTTTACCAAGAAGGTTGACAAGCTCACTATTTTAAGCAAGAAGACCTGATAAATCAGCAAAGTTATAGAAGCAACATTCTTATGAAATAAAGTCAAGAACTTCACATAGTAATAATGCCAAAGCTTTCACATACACACAGGTAAACCTTTATTGTCCTTTAGCAAACACATTATTAGAAAAAAATAAAATTCCGAAGTTGCTTTTTTCCATAATGATTACAGAAAAAATACAATGTGTTCTGTCCTTCAAAACAAATAATATTTGCAAAATCTAGTTCTTGCCATACAACTTCAGTCTGTTATTAAAGACAAGTCTTTCTAATTGTACTTCAGTTTGTAAATAAACTGCAAATCACAAACATTAAGTTCATATTTCACAGCAAAAACACCACTATTTGAATGAACTTCTGCAAAACCTTTCTGCAAGTTTCAGTTTCTACAAAAACTACACCTCATTCAGTAAAGTCTGAAAGAATGTGTGTGGTCATTTTACATTGCACTAACTTTTGACACATCTGCCCAAACCTGCCATTCAGATGCTACCAAGTGGTTCAGAGCAACATCACAAAAACTAAGAATAGCAGTAACTTTATAATGAACCAAAAACATAAAAAACTGGGTGCCCACTGTTGTGAGTAATGTGAAAAAGAGAAGGTGAAAAAACTTCTCCACAATGAGAATGGGAAACCTTAGAGAACAGCAGCAGCTTTCAACAGAAAGCAGTGCCTTTTCCTTCCCCTTCTCCGCCACACTTGGTTTTTGGTTTGCGTAGAAAAGGGAATGTTTTGTCTGACTTTGATGGACTCTTATTTTTTGGTTTAGCTATTATACAGAAAAAAAACCACAGTAGAAATCACTACAGTTTGTGTGCTTTATGATATATTCACATGTTAAATATTTCACTTTCAGGTACCACATGTTTTTTTGTTCAGGACAGACAAAATGATTTTCCATTTCCTTTGACAGGTAACATATCCCCATTTCTTTTAATTGCATCCCCAAGTACTAATCTTCAGTATTCTTCTTTTAGTCTGCCTCCATGTTTTCAAGCACTCTTGTTAGACACTGTATGCCTCCTCCTTACTGCTCACCTTCAGACAGCTTACTGTTAAGTACCCAATACCATTTATCCCATCCACTAAGGCAACTCAGATTTGCTTTTCAAGACTGCCAACAACAGTTTCTCCAAGATGGGAGAAGCATACTTAGTATTCACCCAAGGAACAAAACCTGAATCTCAATGGAAACAAGTTTCCTGGGAACACATATACAGCTATAAAACAACTGATCAGGTTTCCATTTCGGTCTCTGTGGTGTCAGTCCTCGCAGCAGTTTTAGCGCTCAATGGAGTCTCTTCATCAAGGTTCTGAATATCAGACAAATCAATAGCAGGCAGTGGTGCTCTCCAGTACAGGAATGAGTTATATTCACAGAGTTCTTCTTCCTTTGAGAAGAGACAAATAAACAAAAAGATAACTAAACATTAATACATACCAGCAGAAGAAAATAATAAGAAGAAATTTTTTGTATGAGAAACTGAAACTAGGAGGTTACTCGGCTATTACCTACTAACAATTATTTTATTTTTATGCTTCTTAACTAGATCTCAATGTGATTTACTTCTGCCTTTCTTAATATTCTTGCAAAGAATTATGTAACAGCTTCCATAACTTTGTAAATTTCTTTAACTTACGACTTTTGCACAGCAAACTAGTGTAAAACTTGTGCAATTATTGGACTTTGCATACAAAACAGGTCACTGTTTTTTCTTCTCATACAGCATACAATTTTCATGCACATTTAGAAACTGGTATTCAAAAGAATGTATTTAGCTGCTTAACAGCAATGCAGAGGGATGATACTTACAGGATAAACAAAGCACTTTACAGTGTTTAAATTACATTCTATTTCTTCTTTTCTGTATCCAACTTTTCTATTCCAGAGAGGAAAGCATAAGAATCACAGAATATCCTGAGCTGGAAGGGACCCATCAGGATCAGCAAGTGCAACTCTTAAGTGAATGGCCCATATAGGTAGCAAACCCACAACTCTTGGTGTTACGACCACAATGTTCCAATCTATCTAACTAGGCAGTATCTCAAAAAACTTCGGAGAAACATGTACTCATCTACTAATTTAATATGGCATCACAATTTAATTTTTTTCAATGTCCAGGAGAAAACACACTGCCTGTTTGTAACTATGTCACAGTTATGAACAGTGGCCAAGCTGTGCATGTTCCTATGGACAAGATATGCCTAGGAAGAGGAATGACCTAACTCATTTTCCTTAGGTCGTGAGCATGTCTTTTCTTCTGGTATATAAAAACAGTGAATGCTGACACAAACTATATATTACACTGGGTTTGCATGTCTCTTAGCATACAATTCGAATTCTAAAATATTTTACTTCACTGTCTTAGCTGTAACAGATGCTGAACAGAAGTATTTTTAACAAATAAACTGGTAAAATTGTTTTGGTATTTCTCAGATACCAAAGTGGAGCCTGTGGGGGGTGAAAGCATCACAATCCACACTATGACTAAACCAACTTCAATGGGCCTCTACAGTGTGACTCTGGAAAAAATTAATGAGTTGTCCATTGGTTTTGCAACAGAATAAAAAAAACCAGTAGTGAGTATCATCCCTACACCTTCTCAAATACTGAAGAATTATGCTTCCCCCTTTTCCCCAATAAAAAGAAGTACATAAAATCACCATACTTCCCATTTAAAGAATACATTTTTCTATTTGTTACCACACAGACCTCACCTGGACTACAATCTCTTGTATTAAGCAACCTGTTTGTGCTGCAAAAGTCCTGCATGATTTAAAATCTGTAATAGTTAAGAGAGGACAAAAAGTGTAGACAGCTCCTTCCCTGTAGAATACTACTAATGTGAATGTTTTCTCATTAGGAAAGACTATCATCAGAAAACATTAAAGATAAAAGTTCCCATTAATTGAGACCAAAACCAATTAAATGACACCCTGACACAGGAACAAAAAGATTGGTTATACTGAAACTGGAAGAAAGCCAAACCAAAAGTAGTTGCCCATTCTTGTAAACTGGAAGTTTTGTACTCCACAGCATTAACAGTAATTGGAAAGTGTGGGAGGGATGATTTTCCAGTCTGTATTTCAACCTAGGCAGCATCACTCACACAGAACTGTGCAGGGCAGGTGACTAACAAATTCTTTAAAAAAAATCTCAGGCAGTGGAGTTTCAAAAACTGTCAACTACTTTTACAAATTTTCCCCTGCACAATTTGAACTGCCCAGACAATTTAGTAAGTTTTTGCTCACACTGAGAGCTAGGTACTTAAAATCAGAAACCTGGCGCTTTGTATGCATAAAGTGAATGACAGCACCCTTGTTTCAAAAGAGTGCTCATAAACACATACTCAATTTTGGACTAAGACTACATGCATAATTAATCTCAAGAGCTTTCAGGTTTACAGACCAGCAAAATTTCCATGTGAAAATGAAAAAAAGCATCAAGTACAAAAGACAAGCACAAACACTAAGCATTCATACCTAAAAGGCAAAACAGAACACCAAATATTCACCTTCAACTAAATAAGGTTCCACATAAGTTTTGAGCAGAAATTCTATTAAGGTAGGCAACCTGTAGAAAGCTCAGAGATACAAAAGCTCATTTTTTATAGTCTAAGTGGCATAATACTTAAGAAGTTAGTTTTCCACCTCTAGTTGCTAAAGTGTACTTGGAAATAAAATTAAAATAACCTTTCTTCTCTGGCAAAATGTAATATAATGCTTTAAACTTGAACAAAAACACTGTGAAATAACAGTATCCCGATCATACGTAATGAAATACTCAAGCCAGAAACAGCAAAGATTAATACCAACCTAGGGATTATATTTTTAGAAAGGTGTAAAAGTCATCATCAGAATTATCATTATAAAAGATTTCAAACATACAGGTAGGACACAAAAAAACTGGAAGAAATATCTGTAGCCTGAGGTGTTAACAAAGCTTTACTTAAAAACTAAAACATTTTTATACAATATTGTACTGAGAAAAATAACCTGCTAAAGATACACTCCTAGAAAAATATTTTATATAGAGAACCAATCTCTACTGTGTGGTAATTCAAGGGGCTCATAGTCTTCTAACCACTGCAAAAGCTTACAAAACTATGCCAAATAACACCAAGAGCAAGTGAAAGTTCAGCATTGTACCTGTGATGGGAGACAAACTGTTTTGTAGAGGCTTGTTCAATTTGTTTAATTACTATGCTTATCTTATGAATACACATGTTCTGTCTTCAAAAATGAAAGAAATGCTTGTATTTAAAATGGCTGTATAATAGTCACAGGACATAGAATTTTTCCTGAATTTTTCTACCTTAATTTTACCATCCATCATTATTAAAACCCACTAACCAGTCAATTAACCAAGAAAACACAAAAAGACAGTGCTTGAAAAAGAAAAGCCACTGTTTCCTTTACAGAAATGGGTGTTACACCATGAAAGGCATCAAATTCTCAAAATCAGAGTCTAAACCTGCAGTTCCAAGCCCATCTAACCTGACCAGAGAGACTTTCTGCCACTTCATTATCACTGAATCTAATAGTTTGGTCTTACTTACAAGATACAGGTGGGAGGAAAAAGGAGTTTAACACGCACCAAAATTCTAGGTTTGAACGGTGTGAAATCTGATAACGATTTTTTTTCGGTTGTGTGGGCTTAGTCCGTTTTTGTTTTCTAATTAAAATTTTCTTTGTACCAAATTTTGTTTTCTGAACTGTTGTGAAAACGCAGTCAAGGCCAGGAAGAAGTTCAAAGTTAACCAGAAAAGTCGTTTCAATATATTCTAACCATTACGACACTGAGGCCCTTCCTCTGACCACCACCTCCGCTAAATGTTTTGGTTAAAAGACAGCTCTGGCATTGCTATTAAATGTCAAAACACGAAGTTAAGGCATCTGACGCTGTAGTGAGCCTAACCCTCACTCTCACACAACAGAGGCGCCATCAGAATAACCTCTGCAACCTTTCACCGCACAGCAGGATGGGGATGAAGCTAAGCATAACCTCAGGTAAGGTGGACGGGCTGTTTCCCATCCCTTTCATGCCGCGGAGCGGAGGAGGGACCGGAAAAGCTGGGTGATACTTCTCTTGCCTCGAGGGACACAAAAAGAAAAGGAGCTTAAAGAGGCCCGCGGGCAGGAGGCGCGGACGGGGTTGGGCGGCCCAGAGCGCCGCGCCGTGCCCGGCGAAAGCCCGCCAGCACCCGCGGCCGGCAGACACGCTTCAGCCGCTACCAGTGATGTGGGGGACATTTCTGGATATGAAAATACAAAGCTTTAAGAACAGATTATTTGATGATTTTGTAGAGAAGCAGCTTGTACTGAGAGCACATAGAAAATCAGCTGCTAAGCTCGGTTGCCAGGTGGTTACTGGGTAGAAGTCACATAGGTAAGATGTACGGTACTGAAACCCAGCAAAGCGGGACTCAGGTGTTGTCAGAACTCGATAAAGCAGAACCTTGTGGTCTGTGAGCCACCAAGAACCGGGCTCCTGGTTTTGGCCAGGGCAAGCTAACCTGGGAACTAACCAAATGCTTACTGTGCCTACCCAGAAGGAGAGGTCAAAAGAAGGCCGGGGAGGAAGACCACAGCCTTCATCAGGAGACCCCTGGCCACGACCACCAGAGGGGACTGT